>JAIPUX010001880.1:839163-849188 GCA_020142125.1 Phrynosoma platyrhinos | reverse complement strand
AGTCCCTCAGCCCTTAAAGGGGAAAGGTTGCCTACCCCTGTTTTAAGGCTTTAAATTCAATCATGACACCAGTAAATAGCAGGTTTAGACTCAGAAGAAGGAGGAGTGAAGACAGGAGGAAGGAATATCAACAGTCTAATATGCAGATGTCATCATGCTACTAATGAAAAACATCATAGACTTAGGGGGGAAGCAGATGGCGCAAAGAGCCATTTTGGGGGCAAGGAAGGGGAGGGACAGCCGCACGGTGGGTGCCCCAACCCCTTCCCGAAGGCATCGTCAGAGCGCCGGCCCCTGCGCATGGCTGGCACTCTGATGATGCCTTCCCGCCGCAGCGTCCGCATACGCTGCGGCGGAAGAGTAGCAGAAGGTGCACCACCAGCCTTTTGTGGCGCACCTTTGGCGACTTGTGGAAGGAGCTCTATTTTAGGGCCACCTGTCTACTTCCCCCCTTAGTTGAATCAGTTGAGCCTGTTCTTGGGATAGGCGTCATCTATGTTTGACTTAAAGTTTTGGCTCTTGTTCCTGTTGCCATTTTGTGGTTTGTTTGTTTGTTTTATTGTTGTTTGGACTTGGAACAATTACTAAGGAAGGTCAAAGTAGAAAATGAACATAAAGACAATAATAATAACTATGAAGGATCTACATAAGTTCAACCTAGATAATGAAGAAATTGAAATAGTTAAAGATTTCCTGTAACAACAACCTGGAATTAAGCAGGAATTAAGCAGAACACTGGAGGACAGAGGGTCATGAGTCGAGATCAACTCAAGAGCAGTTAACAACATCAAAAGTGGTAAAAGAAGCTGGTAGTCTTCTTTGAAGGATGAGAGATCTTTTAAAATCTTAATTAACATTTTGCATGGATCCACAGATTATCACAGTTAGGTAGTACCACCTTATCCTCCAATACATGAAAGAGATTCCAGATACTAACATACTAAACAGATGGTCTGGAGGTGTGTTCATGTTGGGTTGGGGGGTGTCAAAACATGTGAAAAGCTCTAGTTTCTTAGAATAACAACACAGGGGAAAAGCTACTAAAGCCACTGAAATTTTCTACTCCTACTGTAACTTCCCACTTACTCAAAATAAGCAGCATTTCACTTTATTAGCTGCCATTTGTTCCGCTTCATAAAATTCAAGGTTTTCCCCTTCTGCTGAAAACCACAGCAGCCTGTTTTTGTCGTTTCCTGTGTGCTATTGGGAAATAATGTAGTTAAAAGGAGAAACTGGTTGCCTTTGAATTGCCAAAATTAGTCTTGTTGTCCTATTAGTTTCACCCTGTTAGTCTCATCATGTTTATATCAATGAGAGGTCTGCTTGCAATATGGGGGGGGGGGTAACACCTTTTTGCAAATCAGTAAATGTATTATATTTCACAAAGCTATCTGAAATAGTTGCAGTTTGTATCAGTAGATGTGACCTAGAGCAAATGACAAGTACGCAGATTCTGTACATTTATGTCAGATCTTTAAATCCCATCCAGGGACTTCAAGTGGAGGAACCAGGTGATGGTACTAATAGATTGGCAATATACTACCAACAAACCCAAGTCAAATTTGATCAGTCAAATACATATCCTTTTTAAAACCTCTGCTTGGAACTAAAAAATAATGGAATGCCTCTTACAAATTTCTTAATTAGTCATTACTAGCACCATCCCTAATTATAATTTTTAACCTCGTTCTGACAGATGAGAGCATTATCTGATTAAAAACAATGGCCTAGCTTAAGGAGTTCTTGTTTTTATGTCATCCTGCTAATGTCCATCTGGAGTCCTGAAAAACCCATCACCATGATCATAATATCTGAGTCAAGCAAGGATGAACTTTAGCAATGCAATGAAATACACTTGGCTATACACTTGGTTCAAAGATATAGCCGTGATATTTAGTCTGTACAATCACTGTGTAGAGATATCTTGTTGCCCCTTTTAGACTGAAATAAAGAAGTTGGCAGCATGAGCTTTTGTTGACTTCAATCTACTTCCTCAGATGCTTTTGCCTACAGTGTTAGTAGCATTTTTCAAAAATTATCTTGCCCATAAAACAAAAACAAAAAAACAAGACCAAAGATTATTAGACCTAAGGCTTGAAGTATACAACAGAAGAATCCAAATACTAATTTGCTGTTCCTCTAATTTTAAAGGAGAAGGAGGCAAGACTAATGACAAAAACCGAGTGAAATAGCTCCACGGCCACCTCCTGGGAAGATCTGGATGGCAGAACCACTGTGCAATGCTGCTGTGAAGAAATGTAAAGTAAGTTTGCTTTTTTGTCATCCATCTTACATATGGGGATTTTATTTTCATGCATTTGATGTATGATGTATGGCCAGTAGATGTATGGCTGGCCACTGCAAATGAAGCCAGAGGCATCAGTTGGGGTGTGGGGGGAGTGAAGACCAGCTGGCATCCTAAAAGGGGGGGGCGTGATACCACTGCTTGCCAAACATCTGCCTTTTGGTAGAAACAGGCTGTGCCATTCACCTGCATCCCTTTAAAATGCTGGAGCTCAGCAGAAGAGGTGGTTTGAATGAATCAACCCCCAGTGGATACCAAGAGCCAACTATAATTAGGTTTTAAATTTTTTTAACTCTTTTTATCATGTTTTTAATATATATATTAAAATTTTTGTAAATTAATATTTTAATTTGCTTTTTTAAAAATCATTGTAAGCCACCTTGAACCCCATCTCAGGAGAAAGGCAGGACATAAATAAACTTTTCCAGATTTATGCATATGCCTATGGTCAAAAGGGAAAAAATCATGGGGTTTGTTCTTTACAGGTTTAAACTCAGATACCTCCAGGGTAATATTCACCACTATGAAACTGCACTTTACTTTTTAAATTCCAGTACTAAAAACTATGTGTATTTAAATTACAAGTGTGGGACCATCAATTGTAAATGCCTCACTTACAGATTTGATTCTTCCCTCCAATGTACACATGTAATGCTTCATACAGTGGTTTTAAACTACTATTTTTACCATACCCTGGCCCCGGACACCTTGGATCAAGCTTTAGAGATAGAGAGTTACAGATGTGGATAACATTCACCACTATGAAATTACATCCTATTTCTAAGGGCCTCGGCAGACAGTTTAAAAAGCCGTCCTGGAGGCAGGGAAGAGGAGGGGCAGCCCCTTCCTCCTCCCGAGGTTGCCCTCGGAGCCGCCCCTTCCTCCTCCCGAGGTTGCCCTCGGAGCCGCCGGCCCTCCACACAGCCGGTGCTCTGGGGGCAATCTCCCGCTGCAGTGTCCGGACATGCTGCAGCAGAAAAGTCAGTGAAAGTGTGCCACAAGCTTTTGCAGCACACTTTCACTGACTTGTGAAAGGAGCACTATTTTAGCGCTCCTTTCAAGGATGGGGAAGGTGCGCCGCAGGATCGAGGTGTGGGGATGCCTCGGTCCCGCAGCACACCTTCCCAGGGCGGCCCCATGCCGCCAGTCTGCTTCCCCCCTAAAGCTTGCTTTGGAAATCCCTAAATCCAATACAATAATGACCAAAATGTGAATCACACAAAGGAGGCAGGCTGATTGGTCTCCAAGGCCAATCTCAAGGAGTTAACCTAGATTTCTCAGCTCCCATCTAACATGTATCATCCTTAGTATTTTCTTTAGCATTTTATTTCCTAATATATTACAAATAAAGGAACCTAAAAGTAAAAAGAAATATTTAATTTACAACCCAAGTGATTAAATTAGGGATGGAAAGAATTTCTTTTTTAAAAAAAATTAATGGTCAAAAACATGTTTCTTCAGTGTCAGGAAACTTTGACTAGGAGAATTAGGCTATAAAATTCATGTATACCCCCTCAATACATACATACACACACACACACACATGAAACAGCATTTTCTGCACTGAAAATAATATTTATGGAAAGTTATTTTCTGCGCAGAATATTCTGTTTTCTCTGCAGCTTTCTACAAGAACAAATGAATAAAGAATTACATTTTTAGATTAGATTTTTTTCCCCTCACCAATGAATCTAACCCTTATGGCATAGTGGTTTGGGTTACAGACTACAATTCTGGAGAACAGGGCTCGAATCCTGGCTCAGCTATGGAAACCCTCTGGGTGACCTTGGGCAGGTCACACACTCTCAGCCTCAGAGGATGTCAATGTTAGACACCTTCTAAAGAAACTTGCCAATAATATCCCATGATAGGATCACCTTAGGATTGCTGTGGAGACAACAGGCAGATTAGAACCTTGGCATTAGTCAATGAGAGCGAAACCAGGAAAAGTTGGAAGCTGCTCCAAGGAGTGAGTACCGGTATATAAAAGGAAGGAGTAGGTTTGAAAGGGGTTGATATTTTAGTGTGTCCTGAGGGGTGAAAAGCCATTGAGGCTAGGTTAGGCTGCTGTGAGGGACAGTTAGAAAGGGTTTTAGGTACCCAAGAAAGGGAGAAAGAGTGCCCTTAATTATACTGTTGTAGTGTCCTGTGGGAGACTTGGGGGCTGTACAGACCCCCCTTCCTTGCCAGATTCCTTGCTGTCCCACCACTCCTTTCCTTGCCAGATCGGGGCCATACAGCAATCGCATGCCGCGGCCCTGATCTGGCCTTTCTGTGGCGCAAAAAGAAGCTGCAAAAAATGGCTCCTTTTTGCTCCACAGAAAGGGTATTCTACCTGCAGCAACAGCGGCTCTTCTTTGCTTCTTTGGCACAGTGTAAATGCTGTGCTGAAGTCCTGCCATGATGCCGCCGACTGGGTGGTTGCTTGGGCAGCTTCATGCCAGCATGGAGGCAGAATCGGGGTGACTGGCATGCGGTTCCCATGCTCCCACTCTGCCCCCATGCCAGCTCTTTATGACGGTCTATATAGCCCCATAATGTTTGGTGACTAGTGGAGTCAGCGGTAACCAGAAGAGTTAAAAGATACAAAAGTTTAATAAAGGTTCTGTGAGAACCTAGTCTGTAAGGGAACATATATAAAGCTTTAAAGAAACAATTACAAAGGCAAGCTAAAGAAACTGTTAAACTGTGCAACTAATAAAGTATTTAAATACCGTACCCATTGTGAACTCCATCCACTACAAGAGATACTGTATTCAGCCTGACTTGTAAATAAATTTCTTACTTTGTTTCAACAAGCACCTGTCTGAAGTGATTCCAGAAACCCATTAAAATGCCACCAACATTGAGAAAAGTCTTTTAGGTTGGGGACACAATAGATAGTGGGTGTATGCCTGTCAAAGAATAGTGGGTGCCAAGCTGGTGGGGGGAATTTGGAACCCAGAGGGCTGTTATCAAAAGAGAGCTATAATGCAGGAGACACTTTAAGAGAGTCCCAAGTTTGAGTCTCGCAGTGAAGAACTGGTGGGATAGTGGCCATCACCTTCAAATAACTGGTGGCAGCAGTGGGATCAGCAAAGACATATTGTGCTGCCATCCAAGAAAAGATGTTGGGTGGGTGAGTCTCAATGTGACAATCACCATAAGTCAAAAATGAACAACAACTTCTCAATTAATCAGCTAACACATGAGTTATTCAATGAGACTAATTCAAATGTGTAGCCCCAACTCCATAAATTATAGATGTTTGCTGGAGATGTAAGTGTGAGACATACTTATGTGGGGGGAGATTATCTATAAAAATAATAGCATAACAGTACACTGTTGAATGAAATTTGAAAAACTGTTGAATTATGACAGCAGTCTTGTAGCACCTTGAAGAGTTAAAAAAAAGTATTATGGCCTAAGTCTTCATGAGCTAGAAAGGGTCCACTTTATCAGATGTGTATAGAGAGCTGGAAAGCTGGAAAGTTACATTTAAAACAAGTAGGTGCAATGACATGCTGAAGGTATCCATACTTCAGCAGTGGAAGGACTCTCAGGTCCTCAGTTATGAATAGCTTTACCATCATTGTATTTGTTTTTCTGAAAAGTAACTTTCAAAGTTCTGCACTATGGAGACACGCTAGATTGAAATCTGCTTTTCTGTAACAATGCCAGAGCCTGGGAACTGTTTGTTCAGCCTCTTTTTTTCAAGGCACACTTTTTAGATGTCTAAAAACTGCTATTATGACTCCTTCTAAATGTCCTTCCTGTGTATTAAACACACCCAGGCACACCAGGCCTTTTTCACATGAGCGCCTATCCTTTAATCATTGCTGTTGCTTTCTTCAGAAATCTCTCCAAATAGTTGCTCTTTATAAAAAGTAGCAGAAAGAAAAAGGGTGTGCAGTTTGATCCCAAACAGCCAGTGGTATTTGCTCCAGCTTTGAACAGCGATGTAAATCTTTACTTTGTGCAAGCAAGAGCAACAATGAACACAAAAATCTATTTTTTCTTCCTCATACATGAGATTGTGATTTGATTTTTTTTTATTTGAAAACATTTTTATTTTTCCCACTTGGGATTTACTTTGTAAAAAAAGTTCTTGGGGGGTTGTGTGTGTGTTTTGTACATATCATTGATGTTTGTGCAAAGTAAACTGGTTTTAGAGTAAAACATTTTGTGGAAAATAACAAAAATGTTAAACAGCTTTACTGGAAAAACAGCGTGCACAGACATCTGAAAAGCACTGGTCTTTTCACTCTCCTGCAAGGGGAAAAATCTCATGGTGGCTTACAGTTTCTTCAGTAAAGTATCTCAGTGTTCCAAGAAACCATTTCACATCCAGGATGAGAAAAATTGTGAATGATCCTTGCATTCTTAGCTTTGAAAGGTGTTTTTGTTCAATTTCAGGTTGTTTCCCCCTTTTTTTTCCTCTTGTGTTTTCCTTCTGTGGTGTAAATCCAATTATTGGTCCTAAATCTGGTATGTCAATGTATTTGTTGATTTAATGGGTCTACATTAGTTGGGACTAATGGTTCAAGTTTGTTTTCAGATCAACTATTTGTATGTAGTAGAATCAGCTCCCCTCCACCAAACATTTGGGGCTTGTGAGAATATTTAGAATTTTGAAAAAGATGTCCTGAGTATCATCGCACATTGCCTACTATGCAAAAGTGATCCATATGTGTCTATGTGTCCATGCATGTGACTTACATAAGTTATATTCTCTCTCTCCAGCTATCTTCCTCACTTTATTTCTTTGTCTCTTCCCATCTCTCTAGTCCTCTTTTTTCTGTCTCCCTTTCCCTCTCTCAAGTAAACTGAGAAATATAACCACCCTCTTGTCCATATTTTGTCTTTTCTGTCTTCAGTCCTCTTCTCTGTGTGTGTCTGTCTCCCTACATAAGTAAATTGAACCATTTCACTATTCATCTATGGGTTGTGCAGATGGAAGACAAACTGCTCTGCTGGAGAAAGGGTGGAAAGTAAGAGAAGCCTACTGAAGCACCTCCCCAGAGGACCATGGGAAGGGGATGGGACTTTTGCCTCCTTTCAGCAGTTCTGGGGCAGGATAGGCTTTCCTCCACCCCGTCCCATGAAGATGAATGGACAAGTAGGCCCATTCACTTCTGAAAGGGGGAAGCCTGGCAAATTCCTCAGCCAGGTCTTTAGGGTGTAGTAGGGCCCACAAGCACAATATTGGGGACTCCAGCATTACACAGTACCTGGCATTTCATTAATGTGACCTTACAATGTATGTCTTGCATGCAGTGACATCACTAGCTCAGGTGTCACCTGGTCCAGAGGGTGTCACCCAGGAAGGGTGCACACTTGACCCTCCTGCTCCTCCATCCTCTGGCTTCCTCCCCAGGGAGACAGCCCAGTGATGGAGCACCCAGAAAAGGCACATATTCACCCCTCCTGATCCTCTGTTGCCATGCTTCCTCCCCAGGGTGTTAGCCCAGTGACAGAGCAGCCGGGAAGGGTGTGTGTTCACCCCTCTTGTTAATCAGTCATCAGGCTTTCTCCCCAGGGCAGCAGTCTGGTGATGGAAGGGTGAGGAGAGTCCAACTAGGTGTCACCCCTCTTCTGGGGTGTCACCCAGTGCAGTTCCTCCTTCCCGCCCCCCCGCCCCCTTCTGATGCCACTGCTTACATGAAATGTACTACAAGCAACAGGCACTTGCATCATCTCCAGAAGTCAGCTTCTGGAGATTCTGGGCAAAGAGCTGAAACTTCAAAAATAGTAGCTAACTCTGTTTCATAGGCAGACATATAGACATATTTGTAAAAAACATTTTACAACCCACACACCCCTCAAAATCTCCCTTAAAACAAAACAGATATGGGCACATATCAGAAGAGCCAACATAACACCTGAGGTGAGGAATCATATTGGGAAGTGGAAAAATTATTCTTTGTAGCACACACTTCAGCCTTATCTAGGTCAGATGATGTCAAGGGGCTATGCAAGTGCTAGCTAAGTACTCTGCTTCATTTCTCCTCTCCTTCTCATACCAGGAAGGGCAGCTATATCTTCTCAGCCAGCACCTGTAAATGCCAGCTGAGTGACTGGCATTGGAAGCTGCTCTTTGTCCAAGATGGAAGGGAGAATGGGACAGAGGGAGATTCTCCATTATTATCTCAATCACTGGTCAGAGGAAACAGCAGGAATTCCACTCTCCTACTCCCCTTTAGCCTCAAGGGATGGGGTTTGGGAACATGGCAACCTGAACCTTATGTAGCCTGGACTGAGATCCAGTGCAGACCAGATTAGGCCCATGGATTGGACTACCACACCTCTCAAATTATAGACTAATCAGATTTTAAAATAATAATAATAATAATAATAATAAATAAATAAATAAATAAATAAATAAATAAATGGTGCAAGCAGCACCAGTTTTAATCAGAATCACAATGCATAGGGGAGGAAAGCTTAAACTGCTCTCTCCTTAGTCATAACTCCAACAAAAATACACTCCTTTTTAATAACCCTGTTTTAAGGGGCCCTTTGGCACTGCACATTTACAGAGTAAGGATTTCAATTTAGCTGCCTGGCAACATTTTATTAAATCCTGGGTTTTGCAGTTTAGGGAGAGGTCATTAAAATTCTCCGCCAGAGAGCTTTAGTGCCTCAACAAACTACACACCCCAGGATTCCAGAGGATGCAGCCATGGCAATTAAAGTCGAATAATAATGCTATAACTGTGTCATGTGAAAGGCCTTTTGTTTTCTTAGTACTAATAGCAGTGGAGTGAGAACCATTTTTATCTGGATTAGGGCTGGGAAAGAAAGGGTTAAATAGTTCCGTACTATTTTTAATAAAATCCTGATGGGCTTCTGACTGATGGATTTAGTGTCCCATCTACTTTGGCCCAAGGCTACGGTACATCACTCAATGCTTCCTTAGAAATATCCTTATTTTGGAGTAAATATCCATGAAATCAGGCTGTAAATCATGAATGTGTAACAGGAAACAATCATGAGTGTGTATGTACATTAGGGAAAGGATGTGATATTCATAAGGCTATTTGTATGTTAAACTTTTTATTGATAAACTCATAACTCCTGTGCAGCATTATGACTTCCATTGTAATGTTATGTGCTGTGCTCTGTTTAGCTCCTTGCCAAACATGAGTATTAATATCTATACGTGAATTCATTTTTGTTGTTATAAAACTGAATGGAAAACATTATGAACCAAAAATCCTAAATAGAAATTATAATGATATAAAAAGTAAATATAATGACAGGAAGTGTAGATGTCAAGACTCTTTCAGTCTGATATAGGCACCAGTCAGTCAAATAAATATAAAATCAGAAGATGGGGATCAAATCTGCTCTTAGGTGTTGTTGTTATTTATTATTCTTTTCCTGTTGTAAAAGACAGGGAAGGACAGGGTTAGGTATACCTGAATCAAGAACTGGAGAATCCATTTTCCAGCCCAGATTGTCTAAGGTCATAGTCCAGGTGTGAGCTCTAAGAGCTAGGCCACAACATGCACTAAGTGGAAGATACTGTGGACTTTCTCTGTTATCAACTTGACTAAGGAAGTTATCACACGGGGGAAATCTGTTGGTTAATCCGCACAAATCCCAAACAAAAAGCGAATTTGCGCCTCACGATTTCACACGACGTCGCACAGAAACTGGTCAGAAACAGGCCAGAAAGTGATATTATCTGAGATCTTTTTAATTTTGGGGGTTTAGAGGAAATGCATTTGTGAAATTA
>JAIPUX010001880.1:814816-828532 GCA_020142125.1 Phrynosoma platyrhinos | reverse complement strand
GGGGGGGGGGGGGTCCGGAACAGATTCCCCCATGAAAATGGAGGGCCAACTGTACTCTGAATTGTACCCATCTCTCCCAAGCCCCCAAGCTCACCATACTAGCAGCTTCTAGGGAACAAAATACAATGAAAGAAGAGTTACAATGTTTTGAATCCCAACCCAAATCAAGAAATCCATGAGCCCTTTTATTAGATATTAAACAATTGCTTTTTCAACTACATCTTCCAGAACCCACCAGGCAGTATGGCCACTTTCCATGTTGGCTAGAAATTCTGGGAATTGTCATTTATAACTCTTCTGAGCTTCTTTTAAAACCATTAAAAAAGTTTTTGGGAGACATGATCACAAAATCCTCCCCATCATATCTACTCTGCCTGTCTGTAATCCTTATGACAATCCTGCACAGTAAACCAGTACAGTTATTTCCATAGGAGGTGGGAAAATTGAAAGAGAATTGCTAAATGCCACCAAATAAGTTCATGGCAAAGACAAGGTTTGAACTGGGCCCATCCTGATTCACATTTCAGTCAATGTCTTGCAATAACTCTCAGTAAGAAATGTAACAATTTTGTAAGAGATCTTGCAATTGCTGCTGTGCTTTGGCCTGCTTTATCCCCTTCTTTCTTCTCAGCAGTGCTCAGCTGACAAGTGTCATTTAAAGTTCAAGCCTACTTCCTGAAAATCCTAAATTCTAAAAAGAAAAAAAAGGGGTCGTAGAGCAAATCACACCCAAACTCTTCCTAGAAGTCATGATGGCTAAACTGAGACTGTTGTACTTTGGACACATTGTGAGAAGACATGACTAACTAAAAAGGACTATAATTCAATTCAATTCAATTCAATTTATTCGGTCCTTGACCAGTATAGGACTATAATGCTTAGTAAGGAAAATGCTGTAGGAAAAGAGGAAGACACCATTAAAGATGGAGAGGCTCAATCAAGGAAGCCATGACTCTGAATCCACAAGACTTGAGCAGGGTTGTTGATGATAGGGGAACTTGGAGGTCTCTCATTCATGAGGTCAGCTTAAGTCAAAGTCAACTCAACAATAGTTAACAATCAACAACAAACCTGTATAACCCCTGGTTGTGATTAGAGATGAAGTAAGTGCCAGCATGTTATGGTGGTTTGAGCATTGGACTATGACTCTGGAGACCAAGGTTTGAAGCCCAGCTTGGCCATGTAAACCCACTGGGCAACCTGGGACATGTCACACACTCTCCTCATTAGAGGATGGCAATGGCAAATCCCCTTTGATGAAACTTGTCAAGAAAACAACATGCCTTAGGATTGTCTAAGTCAGAAATGACCTGAAGGCATACAACAACATAGCAACAAAGTGGAGAAGGAGCTTCCATGTCAATTGGGCAGTGAATCTGGTCTGGGCCTCAGCCCAGAGTTTATACAAACTATCGAAGATACTGAATCCTATCCTAGCACATTGGCTAGCTCCTTTAAAGTTCAAATTAAAACACAGAATAGATTTCCTGACCCATTGGCTTGAAGCCACCAGCCATCACTTCCCACACACATAGTAGAAGGAAGAAAGATATTCAGCAACTCTGTTTCAAAATCAGCATTTCAGGTACCTTTAGCAATTGCACACCTGGGGGGGGAACTACCTGTATGGCATCATATATTCTTCATAGCATCTAGCTATAATGGAGAAAGAAATTTCACAGATGCAATTTTTCTCATCCTTCCATGACAAGCTGTTCCAGCCAATACTCCCTAAGTACTTGAATGGGAGACTGCCAGGAAATACCAGGTGCTGTAGGCATTATTTCAGACAAAGGGATTGGCAAAAAATCTCTGAGTATTCCTTGCCTAAGAAAACCCTATAAAATCTGTGAGGTCTCTATAAGTCAACTTGACAGGCGACTTGAAGAAACATATAAATACACACACACACACACTAAAAGTTAAAGGCGTCCTGTCCTCCTTAGCCTCTGGTCCACTCTACAGATTATAACAATGCATTTCCATGATTTTAAAATACAAGCACAGACCCTTTTCTAAAAGTTCTTCTTTCATAGTATAACGTCATGTTTTGGTTGTTATCATTTACTACCAAATCAGCTTCAGCCTATGACAATGCAATGAATGAGAGATTTCCAAGAGCCATTGCCATCATTTGTCCTGCTCAGGGCTTGCAAACTTAGGGCAGCTGTGGCTTTCTTTATAGAATTAATCCACGCTTAATATGATTTTCCTCTTTTTCTGCCACCCTCCATTCTACCAAGTATTATTGTCTTTTCTAATGAGTCGCGTTGCTTCATTATATGTCCAAAGTACAACAAAGTAGTCATTTTAGCTTCTAGAGGGAGCTCAGGTTTAATTTGCTCCAGGACCTTTTGGCAGACCATAGTATCCACAGAACTCTCCTCCAGCATAATTATTTCAAATGAATTGATTTTTCCCCTATCAGCTTTCTTCATTCTCTAGGTTTCACACCCATGCATTGTAATAAGAAATACTATAGCATCGATGGTTCTGACTTTGGTGTCCATAATATATTTCTAACACTTGAGGAGCTTATCTAGTTTCTCCATCACTGCCTTCCCAAGTCTTAACCATTTCTCCCCTGATTTCTTGACTACAGCTTCCATTTTGATTAACAACTTGCCTTTTATAATTTGAAAGTAACAAAAAGACCACTGCTATACAGTGTCTGTGAGAGAACAAGAGAGGGTAGGAGGACTTGGCTTCTGGGTGGGTTCCAGAGGAGAGAGTTTCAATGTTTCCAGAGGAGAGTTCCAGAGGAGAGAGTTTCTGTATAAGAGTTGGTTTTAGGAGGCCCCGTCCTGCTATGGTCAATATTAAGGGCAATTTTCATGCTTGCTGCATTACCTCCAAGGCAGCACTTTCCAATATAGGATTCTGTGACAACTATACATTTATATAGCAGAAAGAAGTGCACCTAAGAACTCAGTAGAAGTGGGGGATAAACCTCCTGTCTGCCCTCAGTAACTGCAGTGATCAAAACCATTGAGGAAAAATGATTTGCTCCTACTTCCTTAACTCCATCCTGACTTTTACTTCTGGGTAACATACACACACACACACACACACACACACGCACACACACACACATATGCACATATGCACATATTCACACATTCAAAGGGAAAGCAGAAAGGAAATGCATGCCTTTTCCAAGTATGGTATTCATATGTAACAAACAAATATTTTTGTAGGTAAGAGGTATATAGCTAAGTAAGAGGATGTAGAAACCCCAACTTACCATGCAGAGACAATGTTTTCAGTGGAACAGTCTGTTTGCTACCTGTTGTTTGTTTGTTACATTCTGTATACAGGCATAATATTCCTACATTTGGTGGCTATGCAGCACTGTCATGAAGTGCCTAAACTGGTTGAAAGGACAAGCACTTATTTCATTGTAACAACCATTTTAATCTATATTTTTAAGAAGCATATTTGAACCACCCTCTCCCACTTGTGAATGCTACTCCTTCAAAAGAGTTTCTCTTTCATCGGCTGTTCCCATGACAGCAGGCTCATATTTCAGGCACACTTAGCATCTCTCTTCTGTTTTGTGCTCATGGACTAATGCCCCAGATCTTGACCTGTTCACCTGCAAAATAACAACCCATAAGACAAATGCACAGAGCAATCACACTTCCAATTGGCCTTTCCTGTTCAGACATATTAAGAAAAATTGGAGTGGGGTGGGGGTTGGGGGGAACAAATATATTCCCATTCTAACCCTGCAGTTCAGACCATTTAGACATGACAAAAAGGGAAGCATGAAGGATCTTTCAGATGCCTCACCTAAGCTGTTTGGTAGCAACAGCACTTACACGTCTTATAATGCTAAGTACTCTCTAAGCAATTTACAGTGTATTATCCAATTGCATCCAATAAGCTGGGTACTCATTTTACCAATTTACAAAAGGATGGAAGGTTGAGTCAACCTGGAACCCTGCAGGATTTTGGTTGCATTACCAGCATTTAAACACTGCACCACAAGGACTCCTTTACCAACAAGGAACATAAGCTGACAGATTGCAACCATGGAGCATGGCAAAAAAAGCCAGATTACCTTGTCCAGCTTCAATTCTCTGCTGGGATACATCTGGGTGTTATCACATGCAGGAGCTCCGTAAATTGCAGCCAGTGGTGAATTACGTGTGATAACACCCAGATGTATCCCAGAAGAGAATTGACAAGGTAAGCCAGCTTTTTTTTTCTCCATGCAATAAGCTCCCATGACTTCATTTTTATCAATTGCAGGGGAATGCAAGGGTACAATTGCCTTCATGTCCATGGTGAACTTTCATAAGATATCTGGTTGTCCACCTGTTAATGGAATGATGAACTGTACTGGCTTATATCACAAGAGGGTGTTCCTCATAGCAAAGAATAACAGAAGCCAGGGGGTTCCAGGTCTGAAGTGCTCTCCACACTCTTTTTCCTTTCTTAACGTTGTCAGAAATGAGGGATTTAGAGATATAATGAGGCTTAATGCTCAGATTCTGGTGGGGTCATGTGTGACTGTGTAAGAAGTTTCCAGGACCCATGGAAAATGTAGGAAACAGGCTGGTCAAACAGCAGACCAAAATGGATTTACTTCAGGTCAGCCCAGAATTCCAGCAAATCTACTGTCCATCAGCATGCCTCATTATTTTAAAAAGTGGCTCATCAGTGGCTGAAAGGCAGGATGTACATATTTAAATATGTATTGTCCAAAAAAAAATCCAAGGGAAACATCTGAGTGAATATGATTTAAAAGATCAGGCTGCACTTCTCTGATCCAGCACATATTTGAATTCCTCTAACTATAAGCATTTATGAATATACAGTCGGCCCACTGTTTTTGCAGGGGATCCATTCTCGACCCTCCCCCCCCATGAAAACAGAGATTCAGGAATTTTCAAGCCCCATAGGCTGGAATGGGGTGTGCCCCATTGATTTTCACAGAGGTCGCCCCTCCGTGAATATGCAAATCCACTGACTTTAAGTCCATGAGAAAGGAGGGATGACTGTAGGTACTAAACAGAGATATAAATAAAGATGGCTTCATTTCTATAATACACAAACATGGACAGAAAAACAAACATATCCTCCCTCTCTTAGAAAACAGAAACAGACATGCATGTCTTGAATAAACTTCCCTGCTTCAACTACTTGTTGCATGGAATTGTTCAAGCATACGTCTTGACTTGGCAACAGTTCAGGAGAGAGATATGCTTTTGACTCAGTATAAACTCATTCATCCTCAGGGGCTTTAACTCTGCTTGTTAGCTTTGACTTTCACATTGAGCCCTGTTGAAGAAGCTGGAAGAGAGAAAAATAAAACAGAAGGTTGAAAATCAGGCCTCCTCATGGAAAAAGAGGGCTCATATGAGGCCAAGATGGGTATATAACTTCTTGCCACTTCTGGAACCCTATGTTCAAAAACAGGCTGCAGAAGATTAAAGTCAGTTGTTTTGTGCCTTCAGGTTGTTTCTGATGTATGGCGACCATAAGATAAACTATCACAGGTTTTTCTTGGCAAGATTTGTTCAGAGGGGGTTTATCTTTGTCTTCCTGTGAGGCTGAGATAGGGTGACTTGCCAAGGTCACCTAGTGTGTTTCCATAGCTGAGCTGGGATTTGATCCCTGGTCTCCAGCATTGTAGTCCAACGCTCAAATTATTGCATGAGGCTGGCTCTCTATTAAAGTCAGACAGGTTTTTAACTCCATGCCTTTTCTTCAAGTCAGGATGGCAATAAACACAGCAATAGGAGAAAGGCTTATTCCCAAATTCATTCTTTTTCATGATATACTATATTATCAAATACAAAAGGGAAAATCAGTTCATGTGTTCTCAAATCTGAAATCTAAAAAGCCTATCACATTGATTTTAAAACCGACTTACCTAACCCGGTTTAAAATTTAAAGTGGCTGGCATCCTGATCTTATCAGAAGGATTTAGCCATTGAAATCACTACCCGGGTCCATCATGGTTCCATCCTGGGTCCATCCTGGGTTCATCCCCCTTCCCAAGGGTGCTCAGCGTGCCTCTTTTCGAAGCCGGGAGAGGGGATGGATGTGGGATGGACCCAGGCCTCGATTTTGGTGGTTAAATTGTTCTAATAAGATCACAATGCCACCCACTTTAAATTTTAAACCAGATCAGGTAAGCTGGTTTTAAAATCAAGGCAATAATCTCCTAAAAAGGGGGTTTTGCTTCTAAAGGCAAGTCATACTTCAAGGCCAGACTATGCTGGAGTAGATAGTGAGATATGGGGCCTTTACAGACTGCCAGAAATAATGCAGATTGAGGTTACTTTAACGGTCCTGGCTCAGTGCTAGGGAATCATGGGAATTGTATTTTTTTCTAGGACATTAAGCCTTCTCAGCCAGAGAGCTCTGGTGCCACAATAAACTACAGTTCCCATGATTCCTTAGCACTGAGCCAGGACAGTTAAAGTGGCCTCAAGCTGCATTATTTCTGGCAGTTTGTAAAGGCCCATGGTTTTCCATAGGCTATAGTTACACCTCTTTTCAGAGCAGGTCAAACATTCAATGCTGTGTCTTACCCCTTCCTGCTCTCCATTGCCCCCCTCCATCAAATCAGGAAATGAATACTGAGTCAGCATCCAGTTCCCGAAATCTCTAGGAATCTACCATCCTCAATCAGCATCACTATTATGTATGGTTATTCACCAGGAGGCATAATCAATCACCATGGAAACTACAGACAGCTTGAAGTATTAAGCATCAAGATGCATTCTCCTCTGAAATTGTCATTTGCTGCTTTCTTTATTAGCATGCCATGATGTGTTTATTTTGCATTTATCGCATTTGCTCCTTTCCACCAAGGAATTCAGGACAGCATCCGTCAGGACATCCTGTTTAGACCCACAACAGCCTTGCAGGGAGATAACAGCTTGTTGCAAATCATCTCACATGTTTTAAAGCCAAGAGGGATCCCAAATCCAGCTGTTTCCAGTCTAAGGTGCATAGGGTGGTGTAGTGGCAAAGGCTGTAAGCTGGTAAATCCATAGTTTGTCTCTTAAACTCTTTCTTCTGCCGCAGACTCAGTAGAAGTGGTTTCTACCAAGCCATTGCCTCTCAGACAGTATTCTTCCTCCTCTACAGTACTCTACAGTAATCACAACAGTAGTCGGACTGCTGGAACATTAATATGAACTACCTTGGAAGGTTCCTGAATGGCTCAAGATTATCATTTCTGATCACTCTAAAAGCATGGTGTAAATGCTAAGTATTATTGCTTTTAAAGTCCAGCCACAGGACTTAACAAATGCTAAGTATTATTGCTTTTAAAGTTTGGGTTGAAGGATGAAGAGTTAGCTTGAAATTTTAAGACCAACAAATATGAATACTGTACCAAGCAGTTAATAAGATAAGAGATGAAGTACTTAGTGAAGTACTCTATGCTAGGGAAAGAACCCTCTATATACATACTGTTTTTTGTGCAGCTAGACTACAGGAAGTGGTGTGAATAATCCTCAACTTGTAAGGTCTCAACACAAAACAAGTTAATTTAGCACCAAATGTCTTGGAAGAACACTCAGCATAGGAGGTGATTGCATCAGGGGGAGAGCGAATTATTCTTCATGCTAAAAAAAAAAAAAAGGCCCATTAAAACAGATGTCCCCTGTTTGAAGCATGTCTACCTGCTCTTTGAAAGCACAGAAATAATTTCTAAGATGTTAAGTGCCTGCATTGGTAAGAAGCACTGATGGACTGAACCAAGGTTCCACCTAGCATTGCCATCCAGACCAAAGGTCCATCTAATTTGAAATTCTGATTCCCAAAGCAGGCAAGCATTTTTTAAGCAAACAAACTGGACAAATGTGAATTTCTTGGGCCCTGTGGCTGGAGATGGTCAGTTCTTCAGATCCTAGGAGTGTCACTGAGAGGAAAAGAGTTCATGATGCCACTCTCTCAAGCAGCAGTTGTAGTAAAATGTCTTGCAAGTTCCTTGTAGAAAAAAACTTTAAAACATTAGGGGTATTTCTAATTCTAGTTCCTTGACAGCACCTTAAACACACACTTAAATTTCAGTTTGTATTATATGTCCTAGTAGAGATCTGGACATCATATTGTAAAAATATGCATGTCATATTTTGGTTTTTGAAGTGTTAAAATTGATTGCAGAAATTGTTGTTAGCAAGTCAACTCACAAAACATGCACTTTCAGCTGACAGTCTTGAAGGGAGGCCTCAAGTCCACCAGGGAGATGTTGCAAACCATATAATTAAAGCCACAGAATGCTACTGCTTGCCTTGCTCTAAGCTTCCCAAATGTTGTTTGTTGGAGCAGAATCAATTTAGCCGGTCGATTTACATATCATGGTTACAGAGCATTTGGCAGATGGTCTAATTGCATGGCTTCTCAATGGATTACTTTGCTGACTTCAGGGCAGCAACAGTAAAACTTAAATTTAGAAGGAAGGAAATGTCCAAAAAGAGTTGACCTTTCTTGAAAATTTCAAGGTTGACACAGTATATTGTGTGTAATTTCTGAAATGGGGTTTAAAATTTGCTGATTTTATTAACAATGCACTGAGAAATGAATTTACCAACATTAGAGCTAATGTAATGCCCTCCATAATTGTGTGCAAGAGTGAGAGGCAGAGTAAGGGGAAAGAGAGAAGAGAAAAACTTGTTTCCTTTGATTAAAACATGACTGAATACAGAAGTTTCTATATTGAGAATAAGCTTAATGTTGCTATTAGTTGTTCTTATTGTTTTGTCTGCAGCCAAAATATTCCACGGTTCACTAAAGGATATAATATTTCCTGTAAAAGATAAAGCTAATTGCTTTTAGAAAGTAGCAGCTATCTTTAGTACTTAAGGAGTTAAAGCTATGCTTAGGAGACCTAGCAAGCTACCACTGAACTAGGCATAATAATTTTCTACTTGCCATACATAGCTAAGTACTAGACTTCATCTTTCATTAATTATAGATCTGAAATAGGGCTCAGATCATTTAATGACAATTTCCCCAAAAAGGTGAAATTAAATTACAAGTGCCAGGAGGGAACATATTATTTTTATATTGCCTTTTACATAAGGAAATAGAGTGGTTATGGTTTATTTGTATATTTGCTTTCTGCTCTTCATGTTACCCTTAAAATATGGGATTAGAGGCATCTCAGAATAAAATAAAATATCTACAATTGAAACATGGAACAGTTAATTAAAACATGAGACAAATTTGCCCAAAAAAGTTGAAAAACATCATAAAGAGGAAGAGGAATTAATTTGTTCAGACTGAAATGATTTCACTCTGCCCATTACACTCAACTTCTCAAGGGTATTCTTTCATCGATAATAATGGCTACCTTTGACCAGGCAGGGAGAGAGGGAGAGAGAGAAAGAGAGAGATGAAGAAAGTTATTTTTTAAAGAAAGGGATACTGTCTCTCAAGGTATTTGCTTCATGTCATATGGCCTACTATTTTCCATTGGATCTGATGAACTCTTGCACTAACTTGGAGCCAACGAGGAACACAAACCCAGATAAATCAATATCCCATCAGCAAATGAAAGTTCTGCTAGTTCTTAAAAAATAAACTGATCACATGAACCTAGTCAGAAAGGGTTATGAGCTGTTATAAGCCAAAGTAAGAAGTCACGGGGGGGGGGGGGGGATGAATAACATTTCCAGTGTGGTAAGACATCAGTGCACTGCATAGTTCTTTGCCCTTTCTCTTGTCCAGCAAAATGAGAAAACTGACAAAATAAACTAGTCTGCAGAGGTCAAGAGAATCCAATTTCCATTTATAATTTAAAAAAAAAAAACATGGAGTAGAGAACCCTGGCTAGAATTAGCCAATCAAACACCTCATTACCTCCATGCACAGATTCTTGGAACAGTCCCAATATTAACATAGGATGTCAGGCAGACCTCTGGATGAGAATAATTTAATTGTTAGGTCTAACTATTGCTTTTGGATTATCTGGAATAGCTCAGTTGTTTCCATCTTGCCACCAACCCCGACTCCACATGTATCAATTTCGTTATGCCGCAGCTAGGGTTCTAACTTCTTCAAGAAGGTACATCTGTAGTTTGCATCCCTGATGTTATAAACTCATGGGGTCAGGTGGAGGTTAATTATGAAATGACAGGTACCCAACACATACAATTTAGCCATGATGTTGATTGATATTACTATACGTTCCACTGCAAGGTGAAGCCAAGCTACTGGGATAAATATGTGCGTGCTGGCCAGTGATATATTACTGAACCTCATTCTTGGATGAGGAGTTAACATACCTTATACCTGTTCTTTCTACAATGCTAGACCTATCAGCATCCATCTACCCAACATACAGGATGAGTTTAAAACTGCACAAAGCATAAAGTGGCAGCCAAATACTGAGCAAAACAATTAGCCATGGTGACATTTCATATTCAGGTGAGCCCTGTGCATATGGTTTCAAAAATAAATCCTACTGCATCCCATGGCATTTATTTTCATGTACATTTTCTTAGAACTGCAGTCTTAAGAAATATCCTTAAGCCTATGCACAGAGTAATTTAGGAATACATTTCATAAAGGAGAACAAGACATGCTGCTGAATAAACCTGATCAGGATTGCACTGTTACAGAACTAACCAGCTCCTGAAACTTACATCAAACAGACTTCCCTTTTCAAGGATCAGTGAGAAATTTTGACAGGAAAATCCATTTTTAAAACTGTCTGCTTGTATATTTATTACAGAGGCATATACTCGATGCACCATCATGCTACCCAAAGAAGTTAGCTGGTCTCACATTTGATTTATAGGTCATGAACGCACCACCCTGATAGCTCAATGGGCCTAACTAAGGCATTTTGGTGAAATACTTAGGAATAAGGGAAACACCAATCAGTTTTCTCATTTCCATGCTGGACATTTCTTAGGACATTATCACACCAGGACTGATTTAGCAATAATTGCACAAGTGAAAAGAAACAGAAACAAAAGCACTATAGTGCTCAGTATTTTCACACTTTCCTGCTTTCGTGTAAAAGCAAAAAAATGCCGTGATTAGTTTTCTCACATAGCAGGCAATGAATCAATATTATTTGGGAATTGGTTGTTTTGCTCATGCACCATTTAAAATGTTGAATTTCCTGGGCTGCTTCTGGTTTCCCTTTAAACAGTAAATATTCCTGGCTGCAGCCCACTGTTGTTCAGAAGTGAAAGTTCCCCAGCTGCTTTCCCTTAAATAGATAGTAAATATCCCTGGCTGCAGCCCACAGCCACTACACTGAAAGTTCCCCGGCTAGTGCGGCCCCTTTAAATGGCTAGGTGTCTTTGCTAGTACTGTGATTGAAACACAATTCGCTTTTACAGCCTGGCAATCGTGTTTCAATCACGGTATTGAGAAGGCTATTTACAGGATATCCCGTGAATAGTTTGTTCTCTTCCATTTCCTGGGTCTTCCCTGGCTGATTGAGTGTGACATCATATGAAAATCTGACACCCAATTGCACAATTATCCCAGGATTTGCCTTTTTCTTCCCTCTTTTCTCTTTGTGTGATAATGTCCATAGACAATATGTTAACCACCATATCACATTTGTTTCTAGTGTGCTCCTGTGATACATTATTCATGCCATTCCTGGAGCTGCTCAAGTAGCCTTTTTCTACTATCTTAAAAGAACTTGCAAATGTTATTTTGGGCTATAACCTCAAACATTCCACCAGTAGTATGACAATAGCCATGCTAGCTGGCAGATTTTGGGAATTCTTGTTCAAAAAGATAAGTTTTCCAAGTTCTGCTTTTCTGGCACAGCTGTAAAACCTTCAGCTCTGCAGATGTTTTAGACTACATCATTTCCCATAATCTTTCACTGTCAGCCATGTTGACTGGGGTTTCTAGGAATTAGAGTCCAAAAGAACTGGAAGGGACAAGATTCTTTGTTCCTGCCTTAAGGTAAAACTATTATGTCAGAAACCCCAGACTAAAAAGGTCCATGTGTACCCACATACCAAAGATAAAACCAGGATGTGTCATTTTCCATGTGAACACAAGATACAAATCCTGTTGTTTATTATTGTAACCATTATTTCCAACTACTGCACTTTTCCTCCCAAGAACCCCAAGCAGCACACACAGTTTACCCATTTTAATGAAGGAAATAAACACAAAAGAAAACTCTCCTGAATCAACAAGTGTGGTAGCAGGAAAAATTACCATTTAATCGCATCTGATTTGGCACGGTTGAAGAAAAACACTTTTTGAAAAATCAGAACCAGGTGGGGAGGAACCTAAGAGATTTGCAGATATAGTGTAGCAGCAGCAAGCCTCAGGAAAAGTCACCAGGTTTCAGAAGGGAGACAGATTCCTCTCTCTCATTAATGACTTCAGATCCCCTGAATAGATGCCAAGAAGCAAAGCTGCTCAGTTTTCTTACTTGGCTCATATCACACGTTATCACACGTGGGCCAGAAAGCGAAAATAAAGTGGAAATGAGGCATTCTGAAAATAAACGGAAAATAAACCTTAATTCTGCAAACGTCATTACTTTAATTGCGAATTTATAGTAAGCACATTAAATGTCCACACACAAGCGAAAAAAGCCTGTAAATGTACTAGAAATGAGCCTCTTGCACATGCGCAGATAGAGGAATGCTCACTGGAACCATGGGAAAAGCAGGGAAATGCTCCCAAATGCGCATTTGGTGATCACATTACAGTAAATTCGAAATTACCTTAATTGCGCATTTGCATTTCCTCCAAACAACCGAATTTCAAAAGATCGCGGTTAACACCAGTTTCTGTCCACTTTCTGTCCAGTTTCTGTGCGACGTCGTGTGAAAACACGGGGCACTAATCCACTTTCTGTTTGGGTTTTGTGTGGATTAATCAGCAGATTTGCCCCCTTGTGATAACGTCCATAGTCTGTCACAACCCTGCTCCTTTTTAAAAAACAAAAAAGCTGCAGGTTTGCAAACATTCAGTACAGAATGGTTACAGGCAGATCTGTAGGATAGATATTTGGCTTAAGGAGATGACATGACATTTATATTATCTTTATTAACAATTTACATAGTCTTTGCTCTTCTCAAAGTAATATTATTGTTGTTGTTATTTGTAAAATTCATCCTGTATGGCAAAAAAATCAGAAGCAAACAGAATTAATGACAACTCGTCTTGCTAAGTGCTGGTATGTGTGTGTGTGCATATTATTATTATTATTGAAGGATTCTACAATACTTAAAGAAATATCCTCTTCTATGTATAATTATTGTTTATAGTATAGTATACAGTATATAGTATTACTGCTTCTGGAAAATACAGGGAGAAAAACTAGAATTATTCTAATGGATTTGTGAATATTATTTTTTTTTCTCAGTAGAAGTCAAAACAAGGAATTGTTGTTAAAGACAATGGACATAGCACATTAGGAACTTTTACCATATTTGAGAAGAAAAGCCCTATAAGACACAGAGAACAAGAGTATTTAAGGTCTACATAGTCCATTCCAAATATTCAAAGTGCTTGTGCTCACTATGCAAAAATTCTGATAGCAGTCCTGTGAGGAGGCTGTTGTTATTTACAAGCTGCATAGAATGGGCCTGAAGACTGCTTCACATATTACTACTTTAACTGTAGACCTGAAAATATAAGTGTGAATGTGAAGAAAAATTACTTGTTTTAGAAACACAGGTGCTGTGTCTGGGGTTTCTGACATAGGGCGTTTTCACACGGGGCTGTAGGCGGACGCAATCCTACCTCCATCCG
>JAIPUX010001880.1:803568-814716 GCA_020142125.1 Phrynosoma platyrhinos | reverse complement strand
TTCAAGTGTGAAAACGTCCATAGTTTTACCTTAAGGCAGGAACAGAGAATCTTGTCCCTTCCAATTCTTCTGGACTCTAATTCTTAGACAGCTTTCATCAGAGAGTAATGTTTGGTGAGGCTGAAGCTCTCCCTTAAATGATACTAGGTAGGAAAACTAGATGTGCTGCTATGTAATGTGTGAATTGGCCTAAAATCTGAGGTCGGTCTATCTATCTATCTGTCTATCTATCTATCTAAAAATATAGGAGTTCCGTAACTGGAATTCTCCCCTTCTTTTTATTTAACAAAATACAGCCATTGGCTACTTTGGACCAGAGTGCAGGTAGAGAGAATATCTTCCTCTTGTAGCACAGCTTCAACCCAAGTTTCTCTTCATGATGCAGTTCAGCAATGCAGAAATGTGCAGGTTACCTGCAAAGGATTAGTCGTCCTTCCCTCTACATAGGAGCCTTGTGGCTGCTTTTTGCAAAATCAAAAAAGTGCCAGAGTTCTAGTCAGGAAACACCCACAACAAATGTACACTGCTGGGAAAATAGCTGTGTAGCTGGGGAGGTCAATAAAGGCTCCTGCCTTGAATGCAGTATGATCACAACATAAATTTGGCAAGGATCAGGTAATATTCTGAAGCTATTGAAACACTAATTAATTATGCAATGTTTTGAGTGTGGCCTAGCCATTACATTCTTTCCCATCATGCCACCCTGAATACACCTAATCTGGTTTTGGAAGCCAAGTGGAGTTGGGTGTGGTTAGCATTTATATGGGAGACCACCAGGGATCTCCAGGCAAGGCTATGAAAGAATCTTGCTTGAAATCCTGGAGAGCCACTGTGAGTCAAAGTCAGGGCTAGATGGACCAATGGTCTGACTTTGTATAAAGCAACTTCCTATTTTTCTATGTAGCCAAAACATTCCTCAAGATAGCAAATGAAAAACCATAAATCTGCTTCCTCAGAAGGGCAGCATACAGATAGGCAAAGTGCATCACTAAACCTTCTTGTATCTTTAGCTTACATTGGGCTTTTCTGGACTGGCATAAAGAAGCATAAATCCTCACAGTATAGTTCCTTCACCTTTGCTAGGTATTGTGGTTTTCGTTGCCTCCATGTTCTCTTTAATGGTCTTTCTTCTAGTGGTTTTTTGTTTTGTTTTGTTTTGTTTTGTTTTTGTTTTTCAGGGAAGGAGGTTGTTTGAAGCAATTTCCTGGATCATCATTAGAAGAGTTTTGAAATGGGTGGGTGGTGTGGTTTGCTGTGGTGGGGGATATCCCTATGTTTTTGGAAATGTGTTCGTTTTTGTTATTTTAGAGTCATAATGCATCACTGAAACAGATTTCTGGGCATTTCAGTACAAAATTGCTATTTCACTTAAGCACTGATGCATTATGATGCCATAACACAGTAATCATCATCATCATCATCATCATCATCAGGAGAAAGGGGCAGGGGAGAAGAGGGTTGAAGAATTGACTTTATCTTTCCCATCATCCACCTTGGAACCACCTAGTATTCAAACTCTGCAGCCTACTTCACAATACACATCACTAGGGGAGTAGTAAAAAAAATCCACATGAACTTCAATAATAGATGCACATGTGCTCCTGATCTGATATGTCTCAGAGTTGTTTTTTAAAACCAGTTGGGGGAATGTTAGTCTGCGATAACAAAAATGTTATTTGGATTTTAAAAAACAAACACCTAGAACTACAGCTACAAATGCAAGCACCTCCAGCAACATTTGTCCCATTTGTTTAATTACTCCATAGTAAAGCCATCAAGTACTGCTGATAATGCAAGAGCACGATATGGGAAACAAAAATCTGTTGCCTGTTGCTTTCTGTAGTTGCTTCTAAAAACACGCCTCCTGTCTAAAAGATGAGTGAACAAGAACCAGAAGAAACAAACACAAAAAAATAACAAATCCTAGCCCAATTGTTTTTCTGTAGTTAACTCCCTCAGCCAATTATTTATTTATTTTTATCTCATGTGAAGGGGTAAGAATCCTACAGCACTCCATATGTTGCTGAACTGCATGTTCCAGCCACTTTTACCAGCTTTGCCATGGTGAGGAGAGCTTGGAGTTGCTGTCCAAGAACATCTAGTGGACCACAAGATTATTACCCTAGGTCTAGCATTATTCTCTTCATGGATAAAGCTTGTGAGGTAGGACGTTTTCACACAGGGGTCCCTAAAGCCGGCTGGAGCCATTCCGGAACAGCTCGTGCCGCTGATTCCGGAATGGCTCCGGAGGCGGCAGGCTAATTCCTTTTGCCACCTGGAATTACCTTTCCGCCGCTGAAGCCGGAATTAGAGGCCTTTCTGCCAGAGTGAGGCCGGACTTAGGGCTCCGTGTGTTTGAACACACAGAGCGACGAGCCGGACTGATGCAGGGATGGCACCGGAAGGGGCGGGGTTTGCCACCCCACGCGTGTGAACGACCTGGAAATGGAGCCGGAGTGGGGCCGGACGGAGGTAGGAATGCGTCCTCCTAAAGCCCCGTGTGAAAACGCCCGTAGTGTGGTTGGCTTTGTCCATCAATTCACCAACAACCAAAGGATGTGTCTTAGGTACCAGTCCCTTGTTTGTTTAAGGCCCTACCCGGGAACCCCAAGGGCTCTCTTGTGAGCACCACCAACCACTAGAAATGCATTTAAGAACCATAAAAACTTAACAGGAACACATTAAGCAGTAGTAATCCTTTTTTAAAAAGTTAACTGGTTTCACTGCTACAAGATTTGATTATGAGTGTCATTTCAGATGGCTTTTAAAAAGGAATTTCACATATTTACGGAAAGCAGTCTGCTAGCAAGTTTTAGCTATGAAAGCTCTGTACATTTTCATATGGTGCAAGGGCTGCTGTTTTCATGCAGTGCTTGAAAAACGCATTGAGGAGCTGGAGAAACTCTTGCATGAGGATAAATCACATTTGCTACTTTTTATATGAAAAAAGGCAAATAGTGTGTTGATATGTTTGAGTTATATAATATTACAGTGTGGCAAATGTGTCTCATGATACTAGAAACTGGAGGTATTCACTGAGGTTGAATGACAGGAAGTTCAAGAGAAATAGTATTTCTCCAAACAGTACACAGTAAAATTTTGGAAATTGCTATCACACATAACAATGGCCAACAGCTTGTGTGACTGTCATACTATTCAATTATAGCATTATATTCCATTTTAACTGCCCTGGCAACATCCCATGAAATCATGGGATTTGCAGTTTGGGGAGAAATATTTAGAATGCTCAGTAAGAGAGCTCTTGTAGGCCCCACCAAACTACAAAATGGAGGATTCCATAGGATGGAGCCATGGCAGTTAAAATAGAACAGTATTATAAGTGTGTAGTGTTGAAGGAGCCTATGAGATCTGATACTGTATAGTCTTACATTACTTATAGTCTTAAACATTTTATTCATCATTCTAACAGAAAACATTCCATAATTAATTTTCCAGTTTTTCCAGAAAAGAAAATCTAGGAATTTTTTCCATAAAGTTTCTTCCCTTATTTTTCCACCCACCCACCCCTGGCCCTTTACTGGAGGGCAGACTAATTCTAGTATACCTTCGTTGTTGTTTGTTGTTAGCTGCCCCTGAGTTGAGTTCAACTCATGGCAACCACATAAATGAGACACTGCAAAGCTCCTTGACCCTCAACTGCTCTACTCAGGTCCTACACGCTTAGGGTCATGATCTCATTTGAGTCTATCCATCTAGTATGAGGTCTGCCTCTCTTTTTATTGCCTTCCAACTTCCATAGCATTATTGTTTTTTCTAGTGAGTCTTGCCTTGTCATGATGTCTCTGAAGTATGACAGCCTCAATTTAGTCATCTAGGCTTCAAGGGAAAGTTTAGGCTTGATCTTTCCAGGATCCACTTGTTTGTCTTTTGGCCATCCATGGTATCCTTAGCGCTCTTCTCTAGCATCACATTTCAAATGAGTTTACTTTCTATCAGCTTTCGTCACTGTCCAGCTGTCACATCCATCCATGGTGATGAGGAATGTGATGCATTTATCCCTAGGGAGGGATGAATAAACTAGAAACCTCAAGATTCCATACGATGTTTTGGGGGCATTTAAAGTGCAAAGCAGCTAAAGCAAAGCAGCTTCATTTATATACCGCTTCATATCGTGCTATGGGGTGTCTAAGCGGTTTACAACTGTGAGCTGATTGGCCCCCCAACAATCTGGGTACTCATTTTAGCGACCTTGGAAGTATGCAGGCCTGAGTCTAGCCTGAGCCCTGGCTACTATTAAACTCTCAACCTTGTGGTCTATGAGTGAGTGGCTGCAGTACAGGCATTTAACCACTGTGCCACCAGTGGAATATAGTACTAATGTGTAGTGTGAAATGACCCTTGGACAAGTATTAAAACTGGATTAGATAAATTTAGGAAGAATAATCCTTTCAGTTGTTGGGTCATACAAGTGGGAGAGTTTTATGGGGTTCTTCATAGGTATCTGGTTAATTACTGTGATGATAGAAAGTTGAAATTATTCAGACCATCTCTTGTATTCTAATATTTTTCTCTTGGCAACAAGATTCTGGAGTAGATGGATGTTTGGCTGGTATATAATAAAGCATCTCCTAGGTCCTGTAGCACTTCAATAATGGAGCCACAAAAAGTTTCACGATTATGTGGGAAGCTCCCCACTAGCTTTAGAAACTAGAATAAGGTAATGATGTTGATGTGCTTTTAGTTACATAAACAAACCTTTCTTTTCAACATTACTGGACCAGGGTTGAAAGAAATTATGAGATTTGTTAACTATACCACTTGCATAACATAATAACAAATGAAATCATTGAAAAAATGCTGCCACTTCTGGTTTCAGAAATTGTACTACTTTCCATCCAAAAGCAGTAGCTGCTTACCATACACCCATCCACTTCAGCCTTCTGCATGCTTCTTCACTTTGCTGTGATCAGGTTTGAGATAGCTCACAGCATATGATGTAGGAAAAAGGAAACAGTATAATGGTAATTCCAGTGGTCAGAAACAGGTGCAGTTGTGCACTTTAACTGTAACAAAATTGTTTGCACAAAAGGCCAGTGGGAGCAATTCATTTTTTTTAGAGGGAAAAGCTGAGTCTGGAAAAGGCTAGAAGAATGAGTTCTTTAACTTTGTGACTTGTTCTGAGAAATTTCATCTTTTCCTTTAAAAGTTTTCTAAAAAGCGGCAAGCACAGAGAGGCCATATGTGTCTGTACAGAAATAGTGAATCAATAAAATTCTAATGGCCATCTCTTCTTCAGTTGCCTATCCAAGAAAAAGAACAAGAGGTGAGAGAGGTGATTATCTTTTGTATTTCTGGGAAGAGAAGTTTTGAGAGAGTGACAGAGAAGCATTTGCCCTGTCTCTCCAGATAATGTGTTCTTGGAGAAAGCTTTTTATTGTCAAGACATCCTTAAATGGCATCTATGCACACAGAGAAGTGGGAGAGGGGGGGAGGAAAGATCTGATATAGTTCTATTGCAGGCTGGCCTGAGACATTTTTCTGCCTGATTTGAAAAGAAAATATGGCATTCCCTCCACAAAACAAACACAGAAGCTGGCCAGACTAGCACTTGAAAGTTGCATCAAAGCTGCCTTCCACCACAAATGAAGCACCAGACCAGCTAAGGGCAAGACATTTCTTAAGTAATAACTGTGTGTCCAAATGGGTATCCAGTCCTGGCTTTTGTGCACCTACTGGAGATAAATGGAGTTATGATTTAATCAGTGAACTGCTTACTTCCCACCCCAGATTCAGTACTTTCTACAAATTGCACACCAAATACAACAACAACATTCCCCAAATATATAGCTTTTGCAATCCTAAGTTAGTTGAAGTCTTAACCATGTTTTTGAAGCTTTAATAAGAGCTTTATGAAATATTCTTTTAAATTCAGTTTCTGGTGGTGGGCAGGATAATGAGATAATGAAAATTGATCAGACATTGATATGTGTAAATGTAGTTTCAGCTTTGTATTGATCTCCCTATTTTTAGGGGGTGGGGAAATCACTTTCAGCACATTCTGAATATCAGGACTATATGTAGTGGAGAAGCTTCCACTTACCGACCTTTTGAATGGGAGAATGGACACCTAGTCACAGTTTATTTTTAAATGCCATGGTTGGGGCACAGGACACATGGCATGACATATTCACCTCTCTTCTTTCCATAAAGGAAAACAGCCTCAGAATTCAGGAGAAACAGCAAGCAGGCTGCAGCTTGTGCCTGCCATCATCATCATCTGCTTGAAGTATACACCTCATTCTGTCTAATCCAAAAGTGAGGATGGTCTCAAGGGATGTGGCTGTATAATGACAGCACAGATATGTCCATAACTGTTCACTCTCTTAGTTTTACTGTTGGCTAACTGTCTCTGAGTTTGCTGGAAACAGATTTTCCCTAGCTAAAAAGAACTTGTAATCAGTAAGGCCATCTCTAAGGCCTAGGCATTGGCTGCAAGAACACTCCTACAGTTGGCACCCAGGAACTTTTGACTTTGTTATTGTTAACCACCCTCGAGTCAATTTTGACCCACAGCGACCCTGTGTATGAGACATCTCCAAGACCCCCTGTCCTCCACTGCTCTGCTTAATTCCTGTAAACTCATACCCTTGATCTCCTTAACAGAGTCCATCCATCTAGCATACAGCCTTCCTCTCTTTCTACTTCCCTCCATCTTTCCTAGCATTATTGTTTTTTTCCAGTGAGGCAAACTGAGGCAGCCTCAGTTTTGTCATAGACTACTCCACACTTTTTCTCATTGCAGAAGATCCAGGCCATATGACGCTGGGTCCCAGTCTTAACAGCTGGCTGGAAGACCATTACAGCAGCTGTTGCATGGGTCTCTAAAACTTTGTTCATCCTATACCTTTCCCCCTTTGGGGAGGTCACATGGTAAGCCAAGCTTACTGTTACTGCTTTCATCTCCAATCACTGTCACTTATCATTTACTGCTAATCCAAGGGAAATTCCCTGCTCCTGTTCCTAACTGAGAATTATTGTTCTTAGAGGGAGGGCTTTGAGGCAGGGAAGGCCAGCCTCCTGAGACTTCAGGAACAGAGGGGTCAAAATTGTAAGACCAGCTTCCATCCCTATTACTCTATTCCCATTATTTATTATTCTTATTTTATTGGTGCAGTCTTTACAGGCTTTTGTCTATAGCATGTATACAAGATGTGTACAGGCTAATGCCGTGTTGTGAATGGTAGTGGTTTCAAATTGTGTTCCAGAGAAAAATGGAAGTTTTTTCTCAAATTATCTGCAAATTGTCTGCAAATTGTCTGTGGCACATATCCAGAAATTGCTTGGCAGACCCATGTGCACAGAAAGGATATCCTGAAAGTAAAACTCTGAAAAACTGTTGTGCAGTAGATAGAATGCTGTACCTGAAAGATCTCAGGTTAAATTCCTGTACAAACCAAACCTAGGTGGATGTTGTTGTTGTGTGCCTTCAAGTCATTTCCAACTTATGATGAATTTACTCCTTTTATTAGAAAGGCATAGAAAATGAGATAACCCTTACACATTCTGCCCCATGTTTATTGAAGAAAAAGGGTGTAATTATTAATTATACATGGGATAAATACTAAAATATATACACCACATGGCCACAGTCTATCCTATGCAATTTTATCAGACAAAGGGTGGCCTACAAAAGCTTAGACAAAATAAACCAATTTGGCTTTCTACTGAGGATATAACATTTGTTGTCTGTTTATAGCATCCAGTCATGGGCTTGAAACAAATCCCATTAAAATCAATGGGATTATTTCTACTGTCTTCAGCAATGCAAATTCTGGATTTCTGTGGGTCACAGATGCAAGTCTGAATGCAACAATCCTATTATGGAAACCATTTTTTAAAAAAGCTTAGCTCCACAGTACATGAAGCACAACAACACAGATTGGATGATCCTTGGTGTGTGAACACAAACAATGGAAGAGATTCCAATTATCTTTAGTTCAGATTTTAGACCAAAATCAGAGGTGTTGATGAATAATGGATTAGCATTCTTCAGAAACATCAGTGCTGAGTAGAATAACGATGAAAGTAAATTTAACGTTTTTACTGTATACATGCACAACAGGCAATTTGCTAAAACAGACATAAGTGACTTTTCCATCTTTTGATATTTCAACACTAGTTCAATTAACAAAGCATATGTCAACATGCAGCTTTGAGATGGACCAAAAATGTTTTTCTTAGATGTTACTGGAATGTTTTGGAGTAAAGTCTGAAGAGAACAATTTTTAGAAAATGCCTTCTGTGAAAAAGTCTACAATTATGTAGGGTGACTAACCATCATTGGATCAGGAATAGAAAACACTATAAAAATATACCCCACATCCTCATGACATGAGATATTATTGTGATATGAAAACCCAATGTGATGAATTCACAATACATTTACAAATGCTATGCAGAAAATAAGGGGGCACATTTTCACGTCCATGTGCCAAATATAATATGTGCATTTTAGCTTATAAACAGTTCTGTATGTATTTAATAAATTATTATTTTATGCTGAGCAGAGGTGTTATTTTAAGTCAGTGGTGGGAAGAAAGAAAATGTGGTATTAAGGAGAGCTTTCTAGAAAGGTTCAAGGATGTGCCCATTAATATATTCATGATTAAATTGTTGAATTATTATGTATCGCAAAATAATTTTTTTCACTTACACAGCTTTAAAAAGTTGCCATCAGCAGCATCGGCATTCCAGAGAAATAATTAGATGTGATTCAAATCAGGTCTGGGTAGGGAAAACTTCCTCTTCCTTGCCATCGCTAAACAAGATACCTGATGTTCTGCAGAACAGTAATTTCATCTGCAGTGTCCTCATTTTAAGGTACACTTATCTTTCAGACTGACAATTCTGTTGCAGTATCTACATACGTCTACATTAGCATCTTGTATTTGGATTGGATGCAAAGTGTATGCTCTGTGCAAAGGTCTGGGTCTGAGAACAGGAAGGTGGTTTGGGTTGATTGTAAATGTTAAAAGGATGCATCTGGATAAGATTTCCTTAAACTTTTTATCTGAACTTTGGCCCAAAAGCTGCATTCAATCATTATCCATCTCTTATTTCCACTGTTCATTATCACCATGAGCCATACAAAGGAAGGTTTCCTGCAGAGGCCAACAGTGGCTACTGGGAAATGTACGATAATCATTTGCCACATAGAGGTGTGGATTTTGACTATCAGCCTTAGTGTTGGAGATAAGGGATGTGGTCATCTGCATAGCTGTCTGGGATCTTTTATGCTGAAGGAGCTTTTAGTCACATAATAATAGTCGTCAGCCATTATTTGCAAATAATGGATCCTTTGCTGTTTGATTCTCAAAGGTATTGATCTTAAGAAAACAAGCCAATGGCATCTCATGCCTTGAAAATTTCGAGAGATATCAAACTGGCAATGGCCAACATTGTATTTTACTCCAAAACCAAGAGGTTGGTCTAAATCCAATTGATAGTCCCAGCTAGAGCAGAACCTGTAAGAACCGTAATTCCATTGATTCGATTGGTTTACTGTAGTTGGGACTAACAACCATAATTCCCCACTCTTTGTGCTCTATATTGTCAATGTAATTTGTTGTTGCTTCTGTTGGACTTAGCAAAGAACTGTTAAAACATCCTTATATGCTCTGAAATCGTCTAAACATAAGGAATTCTTGTATGGCAAGATACATATTCAGTTGTCTTGTTGTATCTTCTTATTAGATTATCTGAAGACCTGTGAACAGTTCCCATACCAAGAGATAGTCTTGTATTTATTAATGATTTATTCATGTATATACAAGATCAAGAATGGGAATAATACAGTTCTCTGAATATTGGAGAACTGCAACTCCCAGAATACCTCACTATTGGCTAAGCTGCTTAGGTTGCTGAGAGCTGTAATCCAATTACAGGCCTTTGCAGACTGTCAGAAATAGTGCAAATTGAGTCCACTTTAACTGCCCTGACTCAGTGCTAGGGAATCATGGGAACTGTAGTTTATTGTGGCACCAGAGCTCTCTGACAGAGAAGGCTCAATGTCTCAGAAAAAAACTACAGTTCCCATGATTCCCTAGCACTGAGCAAGGGCAGTTAAAGTGGACTCAATTTGCACTATTTCTGGCAGTCTGCAAAGGCCCTACATCTGCAACATCTCATGATTCTTATCCATGGGCTTAGACAGTGGAAGGTTCTTTTAAAAAGTTTTAACCTGGGTTTGCCAAGTTCAACAAACATAACAACCAGCAAAAAGAATGGGGAAGACTGGGAACTAGAGCTGACATATATTAACAGATATAAATTAAATAAAATTGATGATAACATATTTATGTCCCATAGAAGTGTTAAATCGGACTTGTGCACCCAGTCTCTCTTTTACAAGGGCAAAGAACAATTATACACATTTTTGTCCAAAACACACAGCAGAAATAATCCATCTTGAAACTGCTTTAACTGCCCTGGCTCAATGCTAGAGAATTCTGGGAACTGTAGTTTTATGAGACATTTAGCCTTCACTGTCAGAGAGCTCTGGTGCCACAATAAACTACAATTCTCAGGATTCCCTAGCACTGAGCCAGGGCACTTAAAGCAGTCTCAAATTGGGTTATTTCTGCAGAGTGTTTTGGACATTTGATAGCTTCAGGATAATTCAAGTGCTTCTAGATAGCCCTAATTCATGACTTTATAAATAGCTACTTGCCGAGTCACTTGTAGACTCTTCCCTAAGCAAGGTAGGATCACAAACATGTATCCATTCTAGCAATCCTTTACTCTCACGGATATGTGTATATAGTCTAGTAAAAGTTTCTGTTGGCTTTTAATTTTGTATGAATTTATTGGCAAGGTTGCTGCATTCCAAGAATCCAGCTTGCTTGCATTGTTCCAAGTAGCTCTGACTGATCAGGTCATGAAGTTCCTGGGTGAAAGCCAAAATCAGCCTTATATGGTTTGGGGTAAAAAAGAGCCCAGGGGAACAAAATGCAATTTTTCTTCATACAGTTAGAACAGGGGTCCCCACACTTTTTCAGACAGGGGCCAGATCTTTGGAGGGCCGAAGGGAAAAAAATCGCGCCGGAGGTGTGTGAGCACGCGTGCACGCATGTGCGTGCGTGCGCACTACTCGGGTGCCATTTTGTGTTCCAAAATGGCGCCTGGAGT
>JAIPUX010001880.1:785567-799043 GCA_020142125.1 Phrynosoma platyrhinos | reverse complement strand
GTGGGAATGGCAATCATGCCAAAAAAGAAGCAATTACAAGGGAATAATGAAAATCCCGGTTTCATAGTGGGAACAATGGACCTTTTGGAATTGATTCACCAACACGGAGCGAAGGCAAATTGCAAACCGATTTAAATGTAAATGGGAACGAGTCCTCAGTTTGCCCAGGGTAGGTCCCATGAAAGCACTGCATAAACTGAGAGGGCTATCACAGTATATCCCAGAATGCTTTCCAGAAAATAACATTCCCTTACCAGACAAAAGTGATGTGAGAAAATACCTGAGGGTAGAAAATTTTATTCGTGGTTGTGTGCCTTCAAGCCATTTTTTACTTATGGCAACCCTAAGGTGAACTTATGCGGTTTTCTTGGCAAGATTTGTTTGGAGGAGGTTTGCCATTGCCTTCCTCTGAGGCTGAGAGCTTGCCCAAGGACAGCCAGTGGGTTTCTCTGGCCAAACTGGGAATCAAAATCAGTATCCAGAGTGATAGGCCAACAACATTCAAACCACTATGCCACACTGGCTCCAGGGAAGTTTACTCCATTGCACTATAACTAAAAATTAAGAATTCCCAGCACAACACAGCCAGGGTCATGCTTGTTGTATGTACTTGTTGAAAATGTTGGTTGCATGACTACCGTGACCAAATTCATCTGCAATGTGGTTTTTAGTATGTGGAAATTTGCTGAAGGTTTCTACTTCATGCCTTTATACCACACCCTATGTCTTTGGGAGGCCCAGGTAATACTACTAAGGATATGTAATGCTACCTTAACAAGCTAGTAAAGCATGCTGACTGTAAGCATTTCAATGATTGTTCTTCTCTTTTTGGACATGGTGTACTGTTACATAAGAAACAAACAGTTCAGTACGTCATCCTCGCTGATCGTTCTTCTTGTCACTACATTCCAAAAAGGCATGTTCAGCAATGTATCCAATGTTGGCTACCTATGTCAGACAAAGACATCAAAGAAATGTATATCTCCGCTTTCCCCTGCAAAACAATGGTGTAAAAATATTAAAAATAAGTTAAACAATAATCATTAACATTTACAACATTTAAAGACAAAAACTGAAAGACCAGGGGGAAAATGACTATAATAAAAGACAATAAGTATCCTCAGCAATGGTGACTAGTGGCTTCCATGTCAGGGTGGCAGTAAAACCACTCTGAGTTTAAATCCAGGCTTTAAAGGAGGCCTCTATGGTTATTAAATAGGCTCAGCATTATGGATATCTCCTTTGAAGCTGATTGAACCTTGGCATGGATTCACCATCCTACTGACATGGAAGCCATTGCCTGCTGCTGGAGAGAGCCAGCATGGTGTAGTGCAGGGATAGGCAACCTTTCCCCTTTAAGGGCCGAGGGACTTCAGCTCCCAGAATCCCAGGAGCTATTGGCCGACATGGGACTATTGGCCAACATGGCTGAGGCTTCTGGGAGGTGAAGTCCCTTGGACCTTAAAGGGGAAAGGTTGCCTACCCCTGGTGTAGTGGTTTGAGCATTGGACTACAACTCTGGAGACTGGGATTTAAATCCGTGCTTGGCCATGGAAACCCATTGGGTGACCTTTGGCAAGTCACACATTCTTAACCCAGAAAATCCCTTGATAGTTCCCCCTTCGGGTTGACATAAGCCAGAGACAACTTGAAAGCAAACAACAAAAACAACAAGCTTCTAGTGGTTCTCAGATATTCCTTGTCCTCTTTATTACTCTAAATTAGAAAGAGTGAAGTTGCTATTAAGGTGGAAATCTCATCAAATGCCATACACAGAGTAAGAAAATAAATTGCTTCACATGGATCTTCCTGTTGCTATTTTGCAGTTTCTTTGTTCCACCATACTAAATTTCCCAAGGGACCATTTGTATATTTTCTTTCAAAAGATGCACCTAAGTATGTGTTTTTTCTGAAAGTACATATTAAATCCATATTTTCTCTCAAAATATAAACTTAAAGCTACATAGTTTCTTTGAAAATAAATGCATATTTTTATACATTTGAACCACCATGAATTATCTTGAAACTTTCAGAGAACTGTTAAATTTGATCTTGTCAAAACTCTTGTCCAAATATTAGACCAACACTGAATTCTTCCTTTCTTCATGGCATACATACTATTCTTCAAAAACAGAGCTTACAAAACATGTTTACATGTAATGTGCCTAAAAATTATTGAAGGAACTTAATGAAAGGATATAAATAACATATGCTGGAGCTCTTTCCCTTGTAATTAAGAAAGTAGCCTAGGTTGGATGAATGTAAATTGATGCCTGAGTAATTACTTGTTACTCTTTTCTAGGAATCAGGTATGCAATTTATGCAACTGCCTTTAAGGAAATCATTTAAAACACACTATAATTCAGCTGTCTATTTATTGTAGATTCTCAGAATTGAGAGGCCATGGGAGTGATCAGAATCCTCCTCAGAGCTGGACATAGAATTCCAAGTACAGAAAACAATATTCGAACTCAGATTCCCCATCTTTGCTGCTGCAGAAATATATATGCCCCTCATTTCACCAATCTTGGAGAGGGAAGGAAAGGGAAGGATTGAGAGGGCATAGTGTACATACAGTAGTAGAGGAATCTCTGAATTCTATGAATCTCAACAACTGATGGCAGCCTTGACATGAGAGAACATTTTGACCAGTGCTGGAGCCAGGGGCCCATTTACATTACACAATTGTAGGATTATGATTCCATTTTAACAGCCATGGTTCCATTCTGTGGAATCCTGGGATTTGCAGTTTAGGGAGGGGCATTGTGAACTCTCAAGAAGAGAGCACTAGTGCCTCAACAAATTACAGATCCCAGAATCCCATAGGATTCAGGCCCCAGATTAAATGATTTCCCTCTCATTGTTCTCAATGCAAGCAAAATTATTTCTTTTTTTAAAAAAAGACACAGAGGAAATGGAGCAAAAACTACTCCACCCTCCTTTCCTGCTTGGCAGCAGCCCAGGAATACTCTGGGAATGGCAGAGTATCCAGAACACTCTGACATAATGATAGGATTGTACTGCTCAGCTCTTTTGATCACCTTTGCCAATTCTATTGCAAATGCTAAGTCCAAATAAAGACATAAAGACCTTGAAACTTGTAGAAAAATAAGATGCCTTGGAATACTGTATACAGTGAAGTACCAGTCAATCTCAAGTATAAATCAAGAGCAGGTTTGGGTGCCAAAATTATAGATTTTTATATAACCCATGGATAAGTTGATGGTAAAACCTAGGGGCATGTAACAAATGATATAAAGAACTAACACAGGAAAGTGATGCCAAAGAATGCCACTATCTTCTCACTATGTTCCTGCCTAAGCATTCAAAAAGGCCAGAAGTTTCAAAAGCTTGCAACATGTATATTGTGCATTTTGGCTGGCCCCATAAAGGTATTGCTCTCTTGTAGATTTTGGATGTTATTTCACTTTCCTATGATAGGATTATTTGTTCATCCAAATACATGGCACTGCACAGGATATAGAAAGCTATACAATGTAGCCTCTGTCCATATTTGTCAGTAAGAATTCCCATTTACTTCAAGGAATCTTACTCCTAAATCAATGTATACAGGAGTGTGCATGAGGTTTATTCTTGACAGTCAGCAACAATTAGTCCATGCATCAATAGTGTTAAGCAAGCCATGGTCAGCTTAGTTACTAACCAGAAACATAAATATCATGATCAGCAGAAGAGGAAGAAGAATTGTGGAGCAAATAACTGAGATAAGAAGATCATGCCATTTTCAGCAGCTGGAAAAATACTTCATCAATGACAGCTTGCAATATAAATATTACAGTCTATGGATAAAATATTATTTGCACATAACCAAAATAAATAGAAGATGGCTTGCAAAGGAATCCACAGCCACAAAGTCAAGAAGCTTAAGGTGTACAGCTACAAACCAACTGGCTGACAACCAAAAGCAAAACAAAAAATAACTGGTTGGGCCAGTTCTTTCTGCTTGTCTGGCAACCTTACCAGCAGCATACTGTGCCTGCCAGGTGCATAACAATCTCCTTGTTTTGGCAGTTCAAGGCAGGCAGCAAAACAAGAGAGTTGTCAAAGGTATCTCTTAAACTAATGTTCTTTCCTGCAACTTGTGTCTTTGAAACATATCACACCTCCAAAAATAATAAAACAGTCCAATTGGTCAACTGCCCACTGTGTTTCCATTGCATTTCCCAAAACTTGTGAGTAAAGTAACCTGACCAGCCATTATATTGGGAAGAGTGATCTGATTGTTTCAAGTGTCACACAGTGGAGACAACTCAAAAGCCACATCCTTTTGAACTTTCTGCATCCCGAGCGTTGGAGAACCAAGCTATATATGCTTCACGAAGTGTACTGGCTCTCTGAGGTATAGCAATGGATACTATAGCAATGGATACTGAAAGGAAGTTTCAGCCATCAACCAAGTGGTTTGTGTACATAGCAAGGAGAGGGGTTCCATCTTGGCCTTCACTTCAGGCAGCAAAATGTCTTGGGCTTGCTCTGGAAACTATCTACATCAAATTTATATATCTCAAAATACATTTATGAATTTTTCATCCAAACCATGTTTGGATATCTATTCCCTTTGTAGGTTTATTAAAAATATACAGAAGGACTTCAAAACTTTCATCAGGCCAAAATCCAGTCTGTAGTCCATTGTATGTTTCTTCTTGTAGAGAATATATTCACTTTAAATATTTTCCCTCTTCCTGTGGCTCAAGTTCAAATATAGTAAGGAAAAAATGATTTGTGGAATCTGAAATGTTCTACAGACTTCTGATATCCTTCCTTCTCATACTCAGAATTTGTTCTATTTTGTCAAACAGCAGCCCCAACATGTAATGTTTGTAAACTCTTATTAAAATCCTCACAATGTCTGGTTATTGAGTGGGGCATGAACACTAGGTCTGATTTACCATGATCTCCGATCCAGTTATGAAGTTAGAGATGGAACTCAAACAACTCTCCAGATGCGGTTGAACTGCAAGATGTGGCAGCCCCTAGACATGATAGTCAAAGGTGAAGAATGCTGGGAGTTGCAATCCAACATGTTGAGGGCTGCATGATTCCATGAAAGGAATTTCTTGAGCAGCATGAGTGGAAGATACTTTAGTTCAAATGTCTCCCATAAAATCATTATATAGTTTAATCAAGACACTGTTTTCACAACTCTTGCCTTGTTCTCTCTGCCATCTGCAAGATGGGGATAATAATTTTACTTAATAATAACTTAGAGGGCTGTTGTAAAGATTACTCAGAAAATATACGTGAAGTACTTCAAACACTTGAAGAAAACCATGTAAAAGCTAAATAGTGTGAAAAAAACAATATGACACTTGTGAGGTATTTATCAAAAGCCAAAGACCTTTAATGTCACAGATGTTTCTTCTTGACCATACTCTGGTCAGAGTCTAGTTGGTCTTCAATAAATGATCAGTCCTAACTTTTGCTTTAGATGAGCTGGTGCTAGTGAGTATGATTTGAATTTGTATGCATTATCTTAGGACGTTATCACACGTGGCCCAGAAACTGAAAATAGTGGAAATGAGGCATCTCGAAAATAAATGGGAAATAAACCTTGTTTCCGCAAACGTCATTACCTTAATTGCAAATTTACAGTAAGTGCATTGAACGTCCACACACAAGAGAAAAAAACCCGTAAATGTTGTAGAAATGAGCCTCTTGCACATGCGCAGATAGAGGAATGCTCGCTGGAACCATGGCAACAGCAGAGGAATGCTCCCCAATGCGCATTTGGCGATCACATTACGGTAAATGCGTAATTACCGTAATTACATATTTGCATTTCCTCCAGACAACTGAATTACAAAAGATCGTGGTTAACACCACTGTCTGTTTCCACTTTCTGTCCAGTTTCTGTGCGACGTCGTGTGAAAACACGGGGCACTAATCCAGTTTCTGTCTGGATTTTGTGTGGATTAACCAGCAGATTTGCCCCCGTGTGATAACGTCCTATATCACTTTCATTTGGCTAACATCTTTTTCCGCCTTTGTATAAACTATTCTGTGTAGTTTTATTAAGCAAATGCATAACTCATGACCTTCAGAGCCTGTGTATATGTCTTTAAAATGTACAGAAATATTTCTAGAACAACCCTTGAAGGAAGGTCTCCAGGGCAAGCCTGGGGAAATGAACAAAATCAGCCCAAGAGATTTTCCTAGGGATTATGCTGCTTCTGTTTGACAAATCTTCTGTGGAAACAGTCTGGATAATCACATAAAATGGGCAACGATCATATGAGCAATTCAAATAATGTGACTTTATATAATGATGTTTCTGAATATGGTATAGTTGAACTCGTGGAATGGGCTGTCACGGCATTTTACTTCCTTTCCAAGCAAAATATGTCCCTGGTTCAATCTCTAGCCTCTCCAGGCAAGGGGTAAAGAAGACTCCTGTCTGATACCCAGCAGGGTTGTTGTCAGGCAGTGTTGTCAGTGCTGAGCTAGATCAATGCTCTAAATGGAGGAAAGGCAGTTTTCTGGATACCTTGGTGAGATGCGTAATGAAGGCATCAGGCCATGGAGAGTAGTGATGTGTGATGCAGTTTCTTCTTGGTCCTGTGCCTGCAGCCACACAGGAGGGTTGCCAAGTGTCCTTATTATAAGGCAGGGGTAGGCAACCTTTCCCCTTTAAGGGCCGAGGGACTTCAGCTCCCAGAAGCCTCAGCCATGTTGGCCAATAGTCCCATGTTGGCCAATAGCTCCTGGGATTCTGGGAGCTAAAGTCCCTCGGCCCTTAAAGGGGAAAGGTTGCCTACCCCTGTTATAAGGGATGCCTCTTATTTGAGGATTGAAAACCTTTTCCTTTATTATAGACTGTACAAAGTGCCCAAAACTCCCATGTTTTGTGGGTCTGGGCCCTTCATAAAGACAAAAATGTGGGCATAATGTAACTGATGACTGTAAGCAACATGTTCATATTACAGAGAAACACATGCCTAAGTTAACTGATATCAATACTTTTATCTGGTATTTAGGTAGAACACAGACTTATTAATAGCTGCTCCCCAATTGTCATACATGTCCTGAATTTCAGCTGTCCCTTGTTGCTATTATGAAAAGCTGGGAAAACAGTGAGCCCTTGGTATCCACTGGGTTTGGTTCCAGGACACACAACCCCCTCCACGGATACCAAAATCTGTGGATGCTCACGTCCCGTTATATACAATGGCACAGTAAGACAGTATTCCTTATATAGCAAAATCAAGCCTTACTTTTGGAATTTCTATATATTTTTAGGTATTTTCAAACTGTGGATGCTTGAATCCATGGATATGGAGGGCTGATGGTACTGCCTCAGACACCTGAAGCACATTCAACCCTTGCATACTGCTGTCTGTGGAGGAGCAAAATCCCAAGCTTGTAAAAAATTCCAGAATCTCCCAGGCAGCATGACTAAACACTCGATGAAGTTGGGAGTTATAGTTCATAAAGTTGCATTTCCAAGCTCGGAGGGGGGAGGGACATCTGAGACATGCACCAGGGAATGGGAGTAGTCAGCAAGGGTTTTTTTTGTTTGTTTGTCTGTTGCACAAAGGCTTCTGAAAAGGGCAGCCTGTTCTAGGAGCCTTTGGACTTTATCACATGGTGCAGAAACGGGATTTAAAAGCTGGGGAAAACCAGCAAAAGCAGGTTAATTTTCACACACATTGCTGTTCAACTGTTGTTAACCCAAACGGAAAGTAGTCAAAAGCCATTCCTTTTTACTTTGGGGGTTTTCCGAAAGTAAAAAGAAGAGGCTTTTAACTACTTTTTATTCGGGTTAACAACAGTTTAACGATGACATCTGAAAACCTACCCACTTTTGCATTTTTTTTTTCCTATTTAAAACCCTGTTTCTGCACAGGATTTCCCCATGTGATAAAGTCCTTACATTCGACAGCCATTCTTAACCACCAGCACCATTTCTCATGCTGGGAATGAATTAAGAAGAATTAATAAGCCTGCACCAAGTGTAGAAATGACTAGTTATGGAGCCGAAGCACAGCCAACAAGGTTGAATTAAGTTAGAGATAAGACACTAGAAAATCAGTCCCGAAGGAATAAGTCCTTTCTTTCCCCCATATAAAATGGTAGAAATGTTCTGTTTCTTATCAGCCCACAAGGAAAGCCAGAAGTGTGGAGAGAGATTTGTTGGGGAAGGAGTTGAACTGCCATGACCTTTGTAAAGAGCGAGGAAAGAATTGTGTCTTTAACCACCCACGAACATCCAAGATGAAACGCTAATAGTAATTAGTTCTCTTCAAGGTTTGTTTAGAAACTGCCTGAGGAGCAAGTTAGTCATTATTATTATAATACGCTGGTTCATCATTGTTATTAGACTTCCAGAGCTGCTTTCAGAAAGCGCCAGGAAGGCACCAACAGTTCAGCAGTGGACACCCGTAATAGGTGTTTCTGAATACATGAAAACGTACACATTCTTACAACCACAGCTGGAAAAAAATGGATTGTTTTATGTGGAGAAGCAGAAGTGGTCTGTTAGCACAGCACAGTTTCACCAAATGGAACTGGCGTGAGGCATTTTTATTGAAGAAGTTTCACTAGCCTTTAAAAAATAATCGGGGATTTTTTATTGTTGTTGGGTGCCTTCGAGTCGTTTCCCGCTTATGGCGACTCTAAGGCGAGCCTGCCATGGGTTTTTCTTGGCTAGATTTGTTCAGAGGAGGCTTGCCACTGCCTTCCCCTGAGGCTGAGAGAGTGTGACTGGCCTAAAGCCACCGAGTGGGTTTCATGGCCAAGATACAGTGTTGCAATTAAATCAAAATATAGCTACGTCCTAGGTTCCATGTGCCATTTCAAGTATCTTTTTCTTGCACATGCCACATAGCGATAATACTTCAGATATGATGGAGATAAGAATACTGATCTGCCTCACAGTGTTGGAGTAAAACATTATGTGGAATCAACAACTTTGTTGAAATCTTACACATGCTTCCATAGAAATAAGCTCCACTTAACCTAGGATATTTAAGACTAGGCATACATAGAACTGGGTTCCACATCCCGTGGAAACTAATGGGCTCAGTCTTAGTAGGGACTAGTCAAAATCCCAGTGATTTCAGTGGACCCTAATCATGACAGTGAATGGTGCCCACTCTTTAGAAGCAGTTTGTTGTTATGTGACTTCAAGTCAACTCCAACTAATGGCACCCCTATGTTAGTGTTTTCTTGACAAGAATAATCCAGAGGAAGTTTGCCACTGATGCTTTCTAAGGCTGAGAGAGTGTGACTTACTGACAACTGAGGGAGGATTTGAACTCTGGTTGCCTGGACTCAGTGCAACACTTAAACCACTGTACCACACTGGCTGTCTTAAGAACAGTACCTGGGTGTTTGTTGTCTTGCATTTACCCATTCAAGTAATATTTCATCACTGTAGCCATAGTATATGGAGAGGTCATGAGCTTTGGGCTGCTTTTATAATTAATCCTTACATTGCCTCCATTTCTGCAATTTGTTCAGTTTCATTCTCTTTCCACAGAAAATCTGTTAAGGAGTGGGGGGGAGGGGGAAGAGAATATTGTATATGCACGATATGTTTTGATAATCATGCTAAGAACATTTCATCTACAAGTCCCAGTTAAAATACCGTAAATTAGTATCAATTATGAAAATGTCTTCTGGATACCTTTTAATCTAACAAGATAAGGTAGGCCACCAGAGCCATCCCATCAGTTGAGTGAAATAAGCAGGACAACAAACAGCACATTGCAATTTTAGCAAAATCATATCTGGCCTTTTATTCTGGACTTAGTGTTATAGTAGCAGTACTATTGCTTTGTCTCAGAAGTCATAGCTGTTGTAGTAGCACTAGTTCTTCAACATACAGAAGTCAGGAAAACGTATAAGGAAGAGAGCGCCATCCCCACCCAAAGAGCTCATAAAGTCTAAATATATACAAAGCATGAGACAACAAAGGGAAGGAAGGGAGGTGAAGGAAATGGGATGAATTTAAACAACAGCCATACTTAGGGTTAGAGTCGGTGGATGAGGATACTGTTCTAATTATTTTTAATTATTAAAATAAGGAGATATTTTCTGAGATGGTCTGGACTGCACTGAAGTGACATGTAATTGTCAGCAAGATCAACTGTGTTGTGTTGATAGAGGATACATCAATAATGCTTCTTCCATATGAGCCAACAGGATCTTGTCTGCAATTTCATGATGAAACTTTGTCAAGTGTAATATGCATACTTTGCTCATGCTAAATTTAAAATTAAACAAGAATTAATAACAACCACCCAAGTCACAATACACCATCTCTAATGTAGAAAGGAACCCAACAGCACCTTAGATTTTAGCTGGGAAGAAGAAATTTCTAGCTTTTGTGGACACAGTCCACAACACCAGATGCAACAAAATAAAATAAAATAAAAATGGATTGTGTCCATAAGAGCTTATGCTAGAAATTTCATCTACCTGGTTGGACTCAGAGATGCTACTGGAATCTTTTGTGGAATCCATACATGTTTGTTTTGCTTTTTGAATTGTTGTTCTTGTTTGCCATTAAGTCTGCTTCAACCTATGGCATCCTTATGAATGACAAATCTCTCAGAGCCCCGGTCATCAGTTGCCCTGCTCAGGTCTTGCAAACTCAGTGGTGGCGCCCTTCATTGAACCTATCCACCTGTAGTTCAGTCATCCTCTTTTCCTACTGCCTTCTGTAACACTCAAACCACTATACCACACTAGCTTTCCTAGAAACAGTGCCTGTTTGTTATCCCGCATTTACCAATTCAAGTAATATTTCATTACTGTAGTCATAGTGCATGGAGTGGTCATAAAAGGAACCTGGGCTTTGGCTACAGAAATAATCTAGGTTGACACCACTTTAACTACCATGGCTTAATGCCATGGAATTCTAGGATTTGTAGTTTTGTGAGACATTTTGCCTTCTCTGTCAGAGAGCTCTGGTGTCAAAATAAACTACAAATCCATAACATTGACCCATGGCAGTTAAAGTGGTGTCAACCTGGATTATTTCTGCAGTGCGGCTGCAGCCTACATTGTCTTTTCCAACATGTAATATCATCTTATGATATGCCCAAAGTATGTCAACCTAACTTTAGTCCACTTGGCTTCTAGAGAGTTCAGCTTGATTTTTTTCTAGGACCCATTTATTTGTTCATGGTATTCTGTAGAATTCCTCTTGGGCAATTCATTTCTAATGAATTGCTGCTCTTCCTGTCAGTTTTCTTCACTGTTTAGGTTTCCCAGCCACATAACAGAAACTGGAAATACTATGGCACAGATGATGTTTTGATATATTATAATACATATTTGCATTTGAGGATCTTATCTAGTTCCCTCGTAGTTGCCTTTCTAAGTCTTGATCTTCTTATGATTTCTTGATTTTATGGATATATGTACCTTCAAGACCACATGAATTTCACAGTGTTTTCTTAGGCAAATAATACTCAGGTTGCCAGTTCCTTCCTCTGAAATATAGGTTACAGCACCTGGAATTGCTTAGTGGTCTCCCATCCAAGTATAAACCAGGATTGACCCAGCTTAGCTTCCAAGATTAGACGGGATCTGGTGCCTTTAGAGTATTTACACTTACATCCCCCATTATGATAAATTACTGAGCCAAGGTATTAAAAAAAAGTTTAACTTTTTCTATGTCTTCATCACCTATTTTAAAGTTACGGAACTCATCTGTGATCATTGTTTTTGTTTTCTTAGTATTCAGCTGCAGCCTTGCTGATCTCTTTGAATACCATCTGTAATTTGGCCCTCCTGTAACAATGTACTTGCATTGTTTATCAGGATTCCCTTCGTCACAAATCTTATAAATCCGAAAGCCACTATTAAAACCAACAAGGACCCTGCAACAGAATCAATACTGCATACCCTCCAATATTTCACAGATGGCAACTGGGACACAGATAGGCAAGCAATGCCATTGTGGTCAAGATGGGAAAAGAAGAACACACAAGCTGATCTTACTGGGAAGGGCAGGACTCCATCCCTCCCTTCCCTTCCCTTCCCTTCCCTTCCCTTCCCTTCCCTTCCCTTCATTACTTGAGTACAAACTACTTTGCGACTTGCAACTGCGCACTGCAGAAATGATGCAGTTTGATAACACTTTAATTGCAATGGCTCAAGGCTACAGAAACCTGGGGTTTGTAGTTTGTTGTGGCTCCAGAGGTCTCTGACAGAGAAGGCTAAATACTGAACAAAACTACAAATTCCAGAATTCTACAGTATTGCATCATGCCCGTTAAAGTGGTGTCAAATTGCATTAATTCTGCAATGCAAATGCAGCCTCAGTTTGCACCAATTGAAGTTAGCTGGGGACAAATGGGGAAAGAGAGAAAACTGGGACAGTTTAGCAGGATCTGGCAAGGGTTGCATCTATACTGCAGAAATAATGCATCTGGAGTGCTTTAACTGTCATGGCTATGGACTCCTGTGATTTGTGGTTTGTTGTGGCACCAGAGCTCTCTGACAGAGAAGGCTAAATAGCTCACAAAACTACAAATCCCAGAATTCCATAGCCTGAAGTTATGTCAGTTAAAGCAGTGGCAAACTGCATTATTTCTGCAGTGCAGATTCAGCCTCTGCTGCCCTCAAGTCAACTCTGACTCATGGCATCCAAGACCCTCTGTCCTCCACTGCTCTGCTCAGGTCCTGCAAATTCAGGCCCATGACCTCCCTGGTTGAGTCTATCAATTTGGAATGTGGTCTTCCTCTCTTTCTACTACCTTCCAACTTTCCTACCATGATTCTCTTTCCCAGTGTGTTGCGCTTTTTCACGATGTGACCAAAATACGACAGCCTCAGTTTTGCCATCTTGGCTTCCAGGGAGATTTCAGGCTTGATCTGTTCAAGAGCCCACACTTGTCTTTTCACTATCCACAGAAACTTCAGCACTCTTCTCCTACACCAAAGGCATTGATTTTTCCCCCCTTATCTGCTTTCTTCACTGTCCAGCTCTCGCATCCATCCGTACATGGTGATAGGAAATATAATGGCTTGTACGATTCTGACTTTAGTGCTCTATTGTACAGCTTTACTCCTTAGGATATTTTTTTTTTCTTTTCCATAGCTGCCCTTCCTGTCTCTAGTCCTTTTCTGATTTCTTGACTCTAGTCTCCACTCTGATCAATGTTTGATCCAAGGTAGAGGAAGACTTTAACTATTTCAATTTCCTCATTGTCTTGGTTGAATTTATGTAAACCCTCCATGGCCATTATTTTTGTTTCCTTCATGTTCACCAGCAAGCCTGCCTTTAGCCCTATCCCTGCCAAATTGGGGCGGCTGATAGAGCTCAGTGGTTCCCAAACTTTGGTCTTCCAGGTCGTTTGGACTCCGGCTCCCAGAATTCCCGACTGTTGCTCAAGCTGGCTAGGTCTTCTGGAAGCTGAAGTCCAAAAACACCTGGTGGACCAAAATTTGGGAATCATGGGCCTATACAGACTACCAGAAATAATCCAGCTTGAGACCACTTTA
>JAIPUX010001880.1:724038-779266 GCA_020142125.1 Phrynosoma platyrhinos | reverse complement strand
TATATATATATATATATATATATATATATATATATTGCTGTTCACCTCAAGTATTCATTCATTTTGGGGAAAAATTCTTGCAATTACAACCCTAGGTAATAGCATTAGTACATTCTCATGGAGACAATGCATTATATATATATCATATATATAATAGCCAACATGGAATGAATTGAGAGAAGCAATAGCTTTGGATAGCCTTCTGCTCATGCCTTTTATCAGCTACTCCTAAAATGCCACTTAGCAACCTTGAAAATGCAGGACAGTAAACACAGCCTATTGAGAGACCATATGGACAACTGATGTATAATCATGCTTACATTTGTGTTTAGTAGTAGCTGTGTTATAAGCAAACCATAGCAACTTGATTGTTGGGTTTTTCCCTCCTCCCATGTAAATTTGCTTTGCAGACAAACACATTGGTAGTTATTGACCATCACACATTTCAGTTTGATAGCTAGAAGAAGAGTGGAGGAGAAAGAGCTAATTTCTGCTAATCTCCATATAGCAAATATAGTCATTCTTCTCTGAAGCAAAACAGAAACATGGGGTTGTGTAAGCTTCTGTTTGCACATACCCATCATGGAACACAGTCCAGGTAGCTGGAAATAAACAGGTTCAGGCCTTGGTTCCATTTTGCCTCCTCCTAGCCAAACTCTACAGAGAGAGCTGCAAGAACCTGCCTCCTTTCATTGACTGCTCCCCCCAACTGTCTCTGTTCCCAGTGTTGTGCCATTGCAACTGCCGATAGCATTGCCACAGCAACAGGGCCTTCTATGTTCTAGAAGCCAACTGCCTTCTCAGTATGCCAGCCTGGTGACAGATGGCATACCCAGCCCAGCAGCCACATTTTCAGCCACTTCTAGAACTGTTTGTGTTTCTGAGCACAGGCCAAATGAAATGTGTTGCTGTCAAGACTGAAACCAGATCGAGCAGAATATGCATGCTAAATTGACACATGGAATAGACACACCAAATTATTTCTTGCTAATTGTCCATCTAAACAGTTTGAGTGGGGGCAGCTTATTCCATGGGAAGCACCTTCTCTCACATGAACTTCCCTGCCCTCTAAGATTAATAGCAGTGGCTCTGATTCACAGGCTCCAAACTTGGGAGACCAGAATAATGATGGCCCACCATAAGACCACCATTGTCACTTTGAAACTCTTAACCATGTGATTCCATCACAAATGTTGCTTAATAACAACAACAACAAAACAGAGTCAATCATGTGCGAGACTCTCTACAATAATGCCAGTAAAGGAGTAGCTGAACACCTATGAACTAAAAACTCACAATTAAAAATCTCGGGAGAATAGAGTCACTCTGTTTACACACATTAATTTAAAGTGACTCTATTCTCCCAAGATTTTTAATTCATAGGTGTTCAGCTACTCATTTACTGGCATTATTGTAGAGGGTCTTGCACATGATTGACTCTGCTATGTTTTTGTTGTTGTTAAGCAACATTTGAACTGTTGGAAATGACAGTAAAGGAAGTGGTTTGCTCCTCCGTCAGAATAACCACTCTAGATAGACACAATATCATAATCAATGTCATCCTGGCAGGCTGTGTGTAGTGTAAGGTTATGAGAATATATTTAATTTAAAACCAAACCAAAAGTTTCATGTACGCTTGTTCAAACTGGGATTCTAAACTCTTGTTCTGTAGAACAGACTGTGTTAAACTCAAATGTTCAGTACAGCCAGATGGTAGGCAGAGGTAGTTGTGCATAACTCCACTGATTCTAGTGAACCTAGACATGTGTTGTTATTGTTTAACTGGAAAGCCACACAGACACAAATTAACAAGCCATTCTAATTGGCTCATATTGCTTCCATTTTTTCCTTCTACTCTTGCAGGAAAGTATGCCCCAGACACCAATATTTTCCAGCATGCTTGGTTCTGGATGTAGTGGGCAAGTGCAGCCAGATACAGGAGAGCGGAGCGGAGATCCTGTTTATCAGGATGGGAATCTCATCTCTGGATCACTGGAGGCCTTGATTGAGCGCCTGGTACCTACCACAGACTATTACCCAGATGTAAGTAGATGGTAACAATCTTGTTTGTTTTGCTAGAGTTTTCCTAGAACGCACAAGCAATTATTTTCTTATGTACAGTAAAGAGCCTATGTGATAAAAATGTGTTTTCATTTAAGATGTGTTGGAGAAAACAAACACACATGCACACGTATATTAGGCTGAGACTTAGTATAGCTTAGTAGTAGTAGCTTAGGAAGACTGCTTTGTGCTTTGTATAACTACTGTTATGATTAATGTTATTTAAAATGGTACCTTGTTCCTTTTAGATTGGGGCAAAGAGAAATATCAGCTAATGTAACATATTTCATTTCAACATTCCCCCCTTATTTTAGAATCAACCTGCATCTCCTTTTAAAATTCACTTTTTAAAATACATTCTTCCTTGTTCTCCTCCCACTACAAATCTGACAATCCATGCACTAGAGCCCAAAACCCTGAGAAGAGAGTGTCAGAAATTTTGCTCATGTTAAAGAAATGAGAAAAGGTTCTTAGAAACTAGCCTATAAAACAAACTGCACCGAACTGTAATTGCACTGCACTTGGTAGACAGGCAGTTTCCAAGGATTTGTGAACACCAGAAGGTAACACATCCATTTGATGCTACCAAATCCATTCCCTCTATTATGTCCTGAGCTTTTAAATACATGCAAAACAGCAGGAAAGTGCTTTTTTCTTCAAGTCACTCAGTAGACCCTATTTATGCCAGCATGTGTCTAGCGATGGAGTAAACTTCAAAGGTTATAGAGTCAGAATGCTACATCCCATTTCACCCCCCTGTGCCAATTATTTTTTTCTTTTAAAAAATCTTGCTCCATTGTAAGTTGAGCCAGATGAGAACTGAGGTTTTTTCCTGCCTTTACTGATTACTGTAGGCCTTCCCTCTCAGTCCTCCCTCTTCCAAAGCAAAAAGGAAAGAACACTTTGTGGGTGGGTACAGAAAGAAGATACATAGAGAGATCTACTTAGAGCATAATGAAATATTTCCCTTCTTGGTGATGCTGTCAGGAAAGCTGCAAGGCAGATTGGTAGGAAAGAGAGAGAAGTGTTATATGTTGTTCCGTAGAGGCTTGTTTACACACAAGGAAATGTGTGTGCTCAAGGACAACAGCTTTCTGGAGGTTAGGATTGGAATGTACTTAACTGCAACCCTTGATACCCCTTGCAAGCAATCATTTAGGCAAATATTCAGGCAAACAAAACGTTTCAGATTGAGAAGGATGAGCTGAAGGGAAACACATTTTTGCTTTCCCCCCTAAAGATATCGCCACATTCTTGATATTTAAGTAACAGTTACTATTTTAGTCTCTCTCATTTATTTGCTCTAACTCTGTTCCACTCCTTCTTTAATTGAACATGTCTCTTAGCAACAAGTTAGGAATTATAAGACTCTGCTTCAGTCTTTTGAAATTTTTTTGCAACCAGTGTCTCTTTTTGTAACATCTTCAATTGTTTATATTTTCCCCCATTTTTCAAACTCCTGTCAGCTTCTGAAAATGAAATAGGGCATAATTTTCAAAGCCAAAGTTAAAGGTTTCTTCCCATTTTGTTTGTATAATTGGGGCAGCTTGGAAGAAATGCCAGTGCAGTCACAAAAATCATGGCAGCTGCATTCCATTTGAGTGGTGCCCACTGCTTGAAGGAAGACCACCATCTGGTGTGAACAGGCCCTGGGCTTAAAAACTGGAACACAAATTTAAGTATTGGGGAAAGTAGTCAAGCATTCTCAGTTACATGTGTTTTTCTCCTTGCATGCATGGATTTTGATTTTAGTATGGAGCAAGGATTCCTATAATTTGAGGGAAGGTCCAATAGCATTTGTACAGTCATCCCTCCATTTTCACAGGGGATCCGTTCCACCGCCGCCGCCCCCCCCCCGGCAAAAATGGAAATCCACAAATATTCAAGCCCCATAGGCTTGCATAGCCACACGCAGGACTGTGCACATGTGCCATTTTAATCCTCCCCACTTGCCAGTCCATGAAGGACCAAAAACTGTTGACCCGAAGTCCACAAAAATGGGAGGACAAGTGAATATCTTCTTTTTATGTGTCTGTTCAATTAAGCAATAAAACTATTCAAATACTTTCAATTTCCACCTTCTTTGGTTGCTTAAAACAATAGTGAACTGTTAAGAATGTAGAGGATGCAGTGTTTCAAAGTGGATAATGATGCTGAGACCATGTGATATTTTTTCACTCTGTGCATCCAAAATTTTCCCATTTTTCTAAAGTACTAATAATATAGGACATTTCATTTCCAAACACTGACAGGTCACTGTGTTCTTAAAAAGCTATCTTCCTAAGATCTGTACAGGTGATGCAACAGGATTGCTGACTTGTGTTTTGAGGATAGCTCTTACTAGCAATGTCTGTAGATTTGGCAGCTTGCAGGAATTTATAACAGGAGGCTGGCTGGTGGCTTTAGCAAGACATTCAGAATTAACTAATAATGGGTGTGGGGTGTAATTTAAGTTTCCAGGGTTTTAATCCTTTTTAAAGGAAACTTAAATATACAAAGATGAAAGATAAACCTGTTAGAGTCTGTCTTTCATTAGCAGAACAACAGAATATGGCCCTGAATATTGTTTATCTAAACTTGCCTTCCTAAAGAATGAAGACAGACTCAGAAAGACAACAAACATGTAGTTTGTAGTCTTAAAAAAAACAATAATGGATTTAATAATTACATAACAAAAACTAAATCCTAATCTAACTAAATATGGTTTGGGTAAAGAGAGAAAACATTATCTTTTATATCGCAGGAAGATGGAGAAGAGACTAACAGTCAGACTCACACATTGACTGTAAGACTAACAGTTCATAAGTTTAGAATTTTATGAGATAGTCTTAAAGAGAGAGAGACCTAAATAGGAATCCCTATCTATATAATGAGGGGAAAGGGAATGCATAAGTTTCTTCCAACAATGGATAACTGTCCCCGGTTTCCATGTGGTAGTTAGGGGAGTCTCTCTCTTTTTTTTTTATGCATATGAATCTGCTGAAAGGAACCGCATGCAGAAATTTTTTGGACCACATCTCCCAGAACTTCCTAGGCAGTGTGGTCATGTTGCTGTTGAAGCATTTTTATAAAGATGGCAGCCTTTTGTCAGTATGGTCCCACTATTTTATTTAACCTTATTTTATTTACAATAGTAAAGCCTCTTAGCCACAGATATACTTGAAAATATGACCGTTGCCCATCCTGAGAGTGAAAACAAGTGTGGCCTTTTTTAAAAGAGTCCAAATTCTTTTTCAACTCAAGCCATTTCTAAGTTTATACATCAACATTATTCAAAGGCTGCCTTGAGTTTGCCCCTTTTAAGGGCAAGAGACTCCAAGGAATGCAGTACGTCAAGTGTCCTCCCATTGTAACGTACATTTTTCCTTGTTCTTTAAAAATGACATTGAAATTATGATAATCACAGCCCACTAAAATAGAGCCATCAGCTGCTTCCCTCCAGTTCCTGCTGATGCACAACTTTACATAGTGAACAAGTCACTTGTTTCTCATCCAGTCTGACAAATCAGGGCTGCATAGTGTCTTCCTTCCCTTTCCTCACAGATAACACACTAGCAGTATGAATGCACCAGGGTTTTGGGAGCACAAATCATGGAGGAGTCTGGGACTGCTGGGTGCATGGCCAGTGACTGGCTAGCTGTCCTTTATTTCAGATTATGGGCACATTCTTCTCCCACTTCTTTTGGCAAAATATGGATCAAGTTGTAGGGGAGACTGGAGGAGAGAGGGTGCTAGTGTGGGCTACCTCTTTGACAGATGTGAGGAAAGCTGAAGTTTCTTTTCTTTCACTGGATGGAAGAGTAGAAAGCATGGAGTGGGGGAGAACTGGTAGATTAAATCTGCGGAAAGGATAATGAACTGGTGTAAGGAATCTGGAATTAGAAAATGACTTGGTGAAAACTGATTGAAGTGGAGATTATTGGTGGGACCATTTGGGATTAAGCCCCTGCCCCTGCCCTGGATCCAGTTTGTAGTCTTAAGTAAGTCCCTTGTCTCTTAGCCTTACTAACTTGCCTTCTGTAAATTGGTTATTGTGTTGCAACAATAAATGTAGGGAAAGAGGAGTCCTCTGTTGTTTGGAGCCAACTGTCTTATACTTATGGTATTTGGCAGATCACTTCATCTTTCTTGATATATTCTGCCATTTTGTTTCTAGAGCAGCCAGCCAAATGCCACTTGTGAACTTGCAAACATGAAAAGAGCCCCTAACCATCTGTTGTTTGTCCTCAGTATCATAGAGATTATAACTATGAATGTGAAGCTTCCCTCTAGTTATCCCACTTGGCAATAGAGAAGGTTGTGGAGGAATAGGTAGGAGGAATTTTGGGTGAACTGAACCAAGGTGTATAGTGATGGGAGTGGTGTAGCTTAAGGGGATGCAATACATCTCTACTTTTTGGAGTTAACCAACCATCCATGAAAATGCATAATTAAAGGGAGAGGGGACATCTGTGGGATCAGAGCTATACTCTGTGGAAATAGGACAGATGATGGACTGGATTCCTAATTGTCTGTCCCTATTCTAAAGAAGCTGGTTTCTGTAGGGGGAAATAACACTCACATCATAATTATTGACAGCACCAAGATATCTGTGTGCATCACTAGCACAATGCTGTGTTTTGTAACAGTGTGTGGGTGTGTAGTGTTGCCTTGTTATAAACATTTATAAGTTGATATAGCAATTTATTTTTATAGAGTTCTGGTGAAAGAAGAGTTAGAATGGTACAGTAATTTGAACATTGGATTGTGACTCAGGGGACCAGGGTTTGAATCCCCACTGAGCCATGGAAATCCATTGGGTGACTTTGGGAAAGTCATACTCTTAGCCTCAGAGGGTGGCAAAAACAACCCCACACCCAATCAAAGCTGGCCAAGAAAGCCCCATAATAAGTTCACCTTAGGGTTGGCATAAATCAAAAATTAATTGAAGGTACACAAAAACTTGTGAAAAGCTTTTCAGATCACCCACCCAGATAATATTGCCTATATCATTTCACAGTGCACAGAGAAGACTATATGGACAGAGGTATGAATATTGTCCTGCCTACCTGAATTTGGAGGTGGTGCACCTCAGACCATACACACACACACTTCAATGTTTTAACTAACTTCAGTGTTCCATTTAAGAGCACATGTGCCCATCTTTCCCAAAGAAGAGCATTACTTTCCCCTGTATGCAGCAGACTAATTTGCTCATGGACAAATATCTCCACATGGAGGCCTGCACAGGGTAAGTTAAAGAAGAAATGGAATTATACTCATCCCTCCACATTTGCGGCTTTGACTTTTGCAGATTTGATTACCATATATACTCAACCTCATGTATTAGTCAAAGGCAGGTTTGGGGTCCAAATTTATGGATTTTGATACAACCCATGGATAGGTTGAAGGTAAAACTTAGGGGCATGCAACAAAGAATCTAAGGGCCTTTGCAGACTGCCAGAAATGGTGCAAATTGAGTCCACTTTAAGGGTTAGGGTTAGTGCTAGGGAGTCATGGGAATTGTTTTTTGTTGTTTTGTTTTGTTTTTCCTGAGACATTGAACCTTCTCTGTCAGAGAGCTCTGGTGCCACAATAAAATAGAGTTCCCATGATTCCCTAGCACTAACCCTTAAAGTGGACTCAATTTGCACTATTTCTGGCAATCTGCAAAGGCCCTAAATGGAGAGGAAAATGATGCCAAAGAACTTAAAAAATTCTGGCAGGCATAACTGTTTGGGCTTACCCTAAAGACTGGATGGATGAGAGAGTAGAGGGGAGTCAGTGGTTCCAGGACACATTATGCTCTTGCCTTTCACCAAGGGATTGTTCTCTTTTTTAAAAAAGAAGAGTTAAAGTACAGTATTTACATTGATCCATGGATAAGTCAACCCAGTTTTTTTTTTGGTCAATTTTTGACTAATTTGTTTTTTACTTATACATGAGTATATACATTATTCATGGATTTTATTAATATTTTCTCTCTAGGAATCTCTAGGTCCTCCAGCATAACTCTGTGGTCAACTTTAACCAAAAGTCGCACTGAAGGACCTAGAGATTCCTAAAAAGGACACTCCACTAGGCATTTGTAGCTCCTCCAGCACAATTCTATGGTCAATGTCTGGCAGATGTTGACCACAGAATTGCACTGGAGGACCTAGAGAAGTTTTCTCTCAGGTAAAAACATAGCATTTCCCCCCACATTCACGGGGGTCCTGTGGCCCTAACCCTAGTGAATGTGGAGGGACAAATGTATATACAGGGACACTAATGTACATTCTAAGTTACCACAGATCAGAAGTAGACTTCACCAATTTTCAATTCTATTTTTATTTAAATAGTCTCACCATTTCACAAAGAAGCTCAGAACAAGATTTTAACCTCACAACAACCTTGCCTATAATCTTTGGTTACAAGATAGTGAATTGCCCATCATAATCATTAAGCTTCATGGTGGAATTGGAATTTGAATCTGGATTTCTCACATCACACCTCCCCCCAAAAAAACCCAAAATAAATCATGTAGAGAACCAGATGTTTTGGCCTACAGCTCCCATCCAGCATGACTAAAGGTGATAGTGGTAATCCAGAATAACTGGAGGGTCAAGGGTTCCCTACAACTATTCTAAACGCTACCCCACACAAATTGAAGGTCTAAGTAGCACCATATTTATGCTGCTTTCATTCCTCCTCATTCAACTTTTGTGATATTTGAATGCTACATTTTTTTAAATTTGTTTGAAAGCATTTACTTCAAGTGTACATTTTTTTTTTTTTTTGCCTTGAATGCCTAAGAATTGATCCATATGTGTCTCCTTGCCTTACAAATAATCTGGCCATAAGAAAATGAGAATACAAACTAACCATGAAGTAATCTGTATACAAAAGAAGTTGTAGCATAAGCTTTCATAAACTTGGTCTACTTCCTCAAATACAGGAGTAATTTGTGAAGGAAACAACATTTATTGATCTCAGTGTGAAACACTCCACAGGAAAAAGTAAACACTAGTACAAACAGTTGTAAGCTGAAGAACTAAAATTGCTACTAACTTTATTAGTATTATTGGACTGAGCTGCAGATGGTGATAGGGGGACAGACAATAAAAGATGCAAAAATTGAGCAGATACTTTTAGCACATTACCTGAAAAATGACTTTATATGCACACACTCAAAACTGTACATACAAAGAAACATGTTAAGCTAAACGTTAGGCAAGAAGTTTTCCAGGAAACCTAATTTATATATTCAGAAGCCATAGAACTGCACAGAGGCTTATCTTTCAAACCAATAATTTTTTCTCTCTGTTTGTATACCATTATGCCTTCTGCCTTCTGGATTCACATTGCAGAAAACCTTTTGAATTTTCTTTGCAAGGATGCTGGCTAATAACTACTTCAAAGAAAAATAAAATAAAACATAGTTTAAAAGATTTTCATGATTTCCCCATTAAGCCAAATAGTCTGACAGCTTGGGAAATCTCTGTGATAAAAGTGGAAATGCAAAGCTTTGAGAGAAGAATCTTACTTTTCCATGGCTTTTACACTGCAGTCTTTGAAAACTCAGTATTCTGACTTGAGTTATCTCAGAATTGCTTCAGTTTTATGCTTCATTCAGACATTTCAGAATGAAGACCTAAACTACAATTAGTGTGCAGGACTGGATTATAATTTGTTGCCCTCAAAAGTATGTGACCTAGCTTGTTGGAAGAAGGGTCATTGACGGGACAGTGCTGCTTACATGTCAGCTTCTTTGTGATTACGCTTAGCAAAGGCAGCTCATTCTTGCACAACACAGGTCATGTTTTCACCAGAGGAATGAGGGGAAAAAACACTTTTCACAGAATTTCTCAAATTTTTCTTAGTTTCAGGGGTGGAACAGAGATGTCACAAAACAAGTGCTGGTTGACACATTACCTGAAAAGGACATTTCATATACTGTCATAGATCCCTGCAATAAACCCAAAGGTTTTATCAATGAAAAAAAAATGGAGCACTTGTAACATTGTGTTCTCAAACCAAAGATCACCGCCTAAGACTCTTTTATCCAGTTCATATATTAATGAAAGCGTTTCCTCATTAGTTTGTTTTTGCTTCTTCCTCCACTTGCTTCTGAAGCTATCATTTCAGTGAAGGTACCACTTCAGTGGGAAGGTAACAACGTTCTGTGCAATCATGTTGGCCACATGATCACAGAGTTGTCTTTGACAACGCTGGCTCTTCGGCTTAGTAACAGAGATGAGCACCACCCCTTACCATCGGACACAACTAGACAATCTTGTCAAGGGAAAACCTTTACCTTTACCGTCCCCCTCAAAACTGGGATTCAAAACACCCTGGGACTCAGGTACAAGGAAATCTTATCAAGCACCATATGTAGCAGGGGTAGGAACTGTGTAGCTCATGGGTTGTGACCAAGCAATCCCCCCAAAAAATGGTTGGAAAAAAACCTTTAAAACAATAAAACATTCTGTTTTGGAGGATTTCCCCACCCAGAAACCACAAAAACCCTTCCCCTAAAATAGCTTGATAGGTGACCAGGAATGAAGAAATGTCACTTTGGATCACAGATAGCAGCTTCAGCAGTGATGCTGCAGCCCTCCAGGGCTTTGAAGTAGCAGCCAGTCCAGGCTCCAGAATGTGCATGACCTACTATATAGGTTCAACTAAATTGGAACCAGGAAACATGGAACTGCCAATGAAGTTAGCATCCCTGTCTGTATAATGTTTGTTTCACAGTATTACAGTGTACGTATTTTAATTGACCTACCAGAGATATAAAGTAGAAGTGGAAAAATGTACACTGAAATGTCAAGATGTGTCATAAATTGAACAGGGCATTGTGGGTGGGAAGAAGGGACACAGCTGGGACTGCTATTTTGAGTGGCAGGCTAATTGTTGTACATTGAACATGGGTTCCATACTAAGAACTTGCCTGCAAAGGAAGTGAACAGGAAAATGAGTGAATCACTCAGGAACATGCATCTGTACTCTCTTGTCTTGTCTCTATCAGCTATATCAGTAACTTGTCGCATCAAGCTTGGCAATCTCCATGGAAGCAGACTGGAGGATGAGTCTGTTCTCTTGTCTGTGGCCAAAGCTTGTGACTTATCTTAACAAGAAACTCATTACAATAATAAATGTGTAACTTTCCACTACTCAGCTGAAATCCTGATGGTGACTTAAATCACCATGTGTCTCCTGACACTAGCCCCCACCCCCAAAAGCTCACCTTGTAAGCAGTGCAAACTCCCAACATGGCAATTTCAGTGTTGTCAGAGTGTGGGAAGATGAGCAGGGACACTTCCAACTACTTTCTTGTAGCTGGAAGTGGTTCAAAAATATCAGCTGCAAAGAGTTCATAAGAACCTTTAGACATCTTTGAAGATGTCCCTCTCAGCACATCCATCTATAGCTCATTCCTCCATTTCCAACAATGTGGAAAGGCTGTGTTGGGTGTGGGTTGTGTTGTGTACAAGGTGAGGTTTTTTTGGAGGAGTGGGTTTTTGGTCACTGTGTAGTCAGAACAAAATTTCAGCCTATGCAGCAACCATAAAAGTAAGTCACAGTGGTTTAAATCTGACGTATGCCATCATAATATACCAACAGGATGCCAGCTGTTACCTCTGTCACCATTACAATAGCCCTAAAAGCTCCTATTCTTGTCCCTATACTATGATCTGTGTGTGTCTCTGGGAGAATACCTAGGGTTGCTTAGTAGAATGGTACTTTGGATAAACAATGAACCTCAGATTTCATGGCTCACACGTGCGTGTGTATGTATATACACATGTACACATGCCTTCAAGTCACATGTGGGCTTAGGGTGATCCAATGAGTTTCATAAGGATTTATTAAGCAGGGTATACTCAAAGATGGTTTTTCCAGTTCCTTCCTCTGGAATATGGTGAATGTGTTATACTGACTTGGACTAATATCAGTTAACAAATAGATGATTGTTCATCAAAGTGAAACGATCATCCATAATAATAATCAAAGAAAGGGGACTTTTGTTCCTCTCTATTTCACTTTGGTTCATGTTGCTGTCCATCATGCTTCACAAATCAAAGCAAAGTATGTCTTGGGTGAAGGTTATATGAATAACTATATTCTCCCATATAAGATTGTGTCTGTTTGAGATCTTCTAGGGAGGCGCTTCTCCTAAAACTCTCATAGGTACATGTGGTGGGAATGTGAGAAAGGGGCTTCTTGGTGGCTGCTCCCAGGCTCTGGAACTTTCTTCCTAGAAAAGTTAAGACTGGCACCCTTCTTGCTATTCCTTTGTAGGCAAATTGCTTTTTGTTTCCTCAGGCCTTTAAAGGCTGATTGCTCAGGTGGAAAGGGCCTTTCAAAATATGCTACACCAGTGATGGTGAACCTTTTAGGCACCAAATGCCCAAAATAAAAAGTCTTCTGGCACTGGGTGTTACCCTGTGCTGGAGGTGGGTCTTCTGGGGGAACAGGACATCCAGGGTGGGACTGAAAGCCCGGGAGGAGGAGGAACAGGCCTGTTCCTCCTCCTCCTCCCTCTAGAGATTCCCAGGCTTTCAGCTGCCTCTCCAGAGGCAGCTGGAGGCCTGGGACTATCTCCACTCTGCGTGCCAGGAAAAATGGCTTTGCGTGCCATCTCTGGCACGTGTGCCATAGGTTTGCCAACACGGTGCTATACTGTTTGCTTGCTGTTTTCTTTTTAATGGTTTTTCTTGTAACCACTTTTGATTCTGTTGTTAAATATATTTTTAATTTTTGGATGGTATAAATTTTAAAGCTGTCTCTGCTTTATAAGACATCCCGAGCCCTATGCTGCATCTGCACTGAAAGAACAATCCAGTCTGATGCCACTTTAACTGCCATGGCAATATGCTATGGTATTGAAGTTTGTTGTGACAGTAGAGCTCTCTTTCATAATTACAGTTCCCTGAATTCCATAGCGTTGAGCAATGGAAGTTAAAGTGTGTCAAACTGGATTGTTTCTGTAGTGTGAATGGAGCCCAAGATGGAGGGGGGGGAGTGTGATATTAAAGATATAATGATGATAATAATGCTTCACATTACTTGCAGCCATCATTGAACCTCCATGAAGAGTAGGTTAGGGGAAGTGTTAAGGGAAGACAGAACAACATAGGAAATGAAAATGTTCTCTCCCCTATCTTCTAGGGAAAATATCCTAAAATTACATTGAATTTTTATTGAGGGGAAACATACTTTTTGCTCTGGTTTAAGATTTGTAACAATTGTAATTAACATAATTAACATCAACAACTTGGTTCATTCTCCAGTCCTTCTGTATTCCACAGTGAAAAAGCAAAATACTAATGTAATTCATAAATCAATAACACATTTTCCTATATTATGTGTTAATTTCCATGGTGGTCTGTTGTCGGTCAGAAAGGTAGGATATTAATACTTTCATAAAATCTGTGATGTATTTGCTTGGCTATCATTTCCTAGACTATGTAATGGGTGTAAGGCACACAACGTATATGTACAGAGAGAAAAAAGTCCAAGAAGTTCTAACTGGTATAGCATATTTTGAAAGGCCCGTCTTAGGACTTCTTTTATCACATGGAACCTGCTGAGGAAAAGATTAAAGAAATGCCAGGAACTGTCACAGCAGAGTAGGAGGAGGAACACTTCTGGTTATTTTTTTTCTCAAAGCAATGCAACAAGTACAGATTACCATTCCTGAGCCTGAATCCTGTTGGTGTTGTCAGTTTAAGTATACCCATTGAATCTGTTGTTAAATGGTTTAAATTTATGTAAATCCCATTGAATCAGTGGCTGTCCCCTAGTTCAGACCACCAACAGAATTTGGGCCCTAGTCTTTGCTGGGATACCTGACAGGTTTTGCCTGAAACATGAAGGTGTGAGGGAGGGCAGTCAAATCTACTTGCATTAAGATTATTATTCTCATTAAGATTATCTTCTACCCATTTTTTTCTGACTAGACAAGAATTTCCGAATTTGTGCCAAAACTGAAAATGTTTTGGAAAGGCAGAGAAAACTTTTTGCAACTATTGTTTTCTTCTACTGCCCTATGCAACTAGGAATTTTTGGGGAAATTGTAATTTTTATCTTCAACCATTTGAAAGCAGGTGGCTGAAGAAATCATCTCATGAGAGTCATCTTGTGGCTTTGACCACAAGACCAAAGGATAAACAGTCACTGAGAGACAAGAAATCAGGAAGGCATAATATGTGAGGACTGGTAAATGGAGACTATATGCTTTGTTGAGCAATGATACCAGCACACCATATGATGCATTTCTGAAGGGGTTTATTTGAGAACAATTACCTGTACAGTGGGTAAATTCAGGGTAAATCAAATTACATAGGACACTCCTGAATTGAGAACCAGCATGGTGTAGTGGTTTGATCATTGGACTGTGGCTCTGGAGGCCAGAATTTGGGCAAGTCACATACTCTCAGCCTCAGAAGACAGCTGTGGCAAACCCCCTCCAAAGACATCTTGCCAAGAAAACCCTGTGATAGATTCACCTTAGGGTCTCCATAAAGCAGAAACTACTTGGAAGACACACAGCAACAACAACTGCAAGACTGCCTTCATAGGCACACAATAATTTTCAAGCCTTTATTTGTTATACTGGCAGGTATGTTCCAGTAACAAAGTTCTAGTTATCTTGTATGAACAGTGGCTTGGGAAGGCAGGAGTAGAGCTTCACTGTTCATAAATAAGTGCCATTGAGTTCATGGGGCTTGCTTCCAAGTAAGTCACAGATCTTCAGTCTCCCTGTTAAAATATTTTGACAGTGTGTTCAGAAATAGGGATCTCAGTTCTTTTTTCCAAGGCAAATACCGGTACTTATTTTTTTCAACTCCAGGAGACATTAATGTAGGTTTATATTTTTAAATTAGAAGTGCATCTTATCAAGTTCTTCCAGGCATTTTAAATATAGCTGCTATGCATATATACCTTTCTATGCTTATCTTACTGCTGGTTTTAATTCAGTTTTATTTGTTGATATGATGTTATTCTCTGCTACCATTTTTATTTCAGTTTTATATACTGGATTATTAGTTGCTGTTATTGTATTATTGTTTCATTTTAAAGCATTTTATATTTTTAACAGATTATAAATTGCCCAGAAAACTTTGGCTAGTGGGAAGTTTAAAGTGCATTAAATACATTTTTTATTTTCTCTCTAACACAGAGGACATATATCTTCACTTTCCTTCTAAGCTCCCGAGTCTTCATCCATCCACATGAACTCTTAGCTAAAGTGGGCCAAATCTGCCTTAAACAGAAGCAGCAGCTAGAGACTGGCATTGAGGCAGACAAGGTATGTGACAAAGCTTCTCACTGTTTACAGCAGCAGTGTTTTTCCTTTTTGCCAGCACTGGAATTTGTGTAAGCCATTGTCAAATAACTTCTTTTGGCTACCAGACACAGGCTTAATGAATATAGTGCCCTAGTCTCCAAATGCTCCTGTTTGCTATTTGGTTTTACATGGACCTTTATTTAGACTTAATAATTTGAAACTACTTGCCAATTTTACCTATTTTAAGATCATTGTTATTTGGTGGATATAAGAGCTAAATCTCATTGTGTTATTAGTAAACTGCATATTAAGAACTATGACCCATGCTGACTGTTTCACAGAGCAATGCTGCTGTGGGCATTGCAGTTACATTGTAGTAAACATGACCATGTCAAACTTTCCGGAAACAAGCATCTGTGAATTTTACCCTGTTCATATGTATTGTTGAACCAGTGTGGTGTAGTGGTCTGCGGGTTGGACTGGGACACTGAGGGACCAGGGTTTGAATCCTTGCTCAGCCATGAAAACCTGCTGGGTGACCTTGGACAAGTCAAACTCAGTCTCAGAGGAAGGCAAAGGGAAAACCTTCTGAACAAAATTGGCCAAGAAAACCCAGTGATAGATTTGTCTTAGGGCCACTATAAGTCGAAAATTATTTGAAGGCATACAGCAGTATATGTACTGAGTGTATCTAGAAATTGTTTGAAGTAAATTTCAGATTTGGAAAGTTCCTTTTAATTTTAAAAATAATTAGTTACAGGTCCAGGTCTGGGAATCCCCAGAAAGTAATTAGTTGCCATCATAATTACAATAGTTAAAAAGTGTATTTTCCTATTATTCAAAGGCTACTAAAATACATGGTTTTACAACACACCACTTTAAACATTTTGCTTTCATGTCCAAGGAAATTTACTCATTGCCCAGTCTTTTCTAATAGGTACTAAGATTTTAATTTTCCCTGCTTAAATGTTGAAGGATACAGAAAAGCATTTAATCTTTTGAAGAACAACAGTTCTTATTTTAAATCCTGCAGTGAACTACAGACATACGTTTTGAAAAGTCCTAGCACAGTTGATCAAAACAGTTCTGTGCAGTATATGTGAGGCATGTGCACCTATGCATCCACCCACCTTTAATATGCAGTGATAAAGCATCTGCATTAGCATATTATAAAACAAAAGCTGGCTAGATAGCATGTGAGCAGAAACACTGGCTAGAAACCAAGTTTTGTGGTTATGTGCTTTAATACTTATCATTCCTGTACTCCTGACGTCACCAAGAACTAGCAAAATCTCACAGAAAATGTTCCAAGACACAATCTGACAGATTAAAAGCAAACTTGTTCAGATCCACTTGGGAGGCTTTTGCTGGTGTGTTTGGAAAGGAGAGGGTCTCAGAGTTTTAAAATATCAAGCTTTAATAAATATGTCAGTGGGTTGTTAAACCCTGCCAAAAAGAAGTGAGTTAACTCTACAAGGGCAAAAAATAGAAAAAGAACCCAATATTGTCCTATTTAGGAAATGAGCAGAAGAGATTCTTGAGACAGTATCAAAGCAACTGCTGAAGTCATAGAACCAGCATGCCGGGTGATTGCACTAGCAGTAAAACAAAGGATGATGTTTCAGTTTCAGCTTCCTTGGCACATGTCAAAAATATCAAAAGTAAACAATTATTTTTAAAACAATTCCCTTCTCTTTTAGCAATCACAGTTTAGGTTGTTATAAAATTGGGAGAAAGTCCCAAATTGGGGCTAGGAGTGAGAGTAGAAGGAGGGAATATTGGTAGCACAGTTATTTGATTCAGCTGATATCTCCATTTGGTGGAAAACACCATCACATAAGAATCTTTTTTATATTCCTTGTCTAGCCCTGCTGTTCAGGTGTACCCAAAATCTATCTGCATGTTCACCTGGATGAATCATGAGGTGTTGCCCCCTAGTTATTTTGAAAAAGGAAAAGCAGGTAAAAATGATGATGATTTCTAACCCCTTCCCCCATGTATTTTCAGAGCTGCCACTCAGAATAGACATGGCAGGCCATTGTCTTGGTGCCAACTACAGAGGGTACTTACCTGCCCTGTGGCAACTGAGAAAAGACTCCTGCCCTCTTACCTTACAGGCCTGCCTCAGCAGCTGGTTTGGATTATTGACTGGTTTGCATGTGTGGCTGCTGTTCAAATGCATTCTGTGAGCGAGGGATTGGGCAATGAAACAGATAACCATCCTTAATGTTGGTTCCTCCCAGAAAAAGCTTAATGTTGGCACAAGTGGAGAAGCTCCTTTAATGACAGGGTGTCCTTCCTTCTCAGTGTGTGGGGTGGTGTACCTTGCCAAACTTCAGGTTCCTGGGGTTTAGTTACCTGTAAGATTCCCTTTCCCTGTGCTCTTGACCTCAGGAAACCTGAGAGAAAAGGGATGTGTAGCCCTTAGAGGCTTTGCACTCACCTTCCCAGAGAGACATTCATATATTGAAGTTCACTCTGTTTCCCAATTGGCAAAAGTTGGAGCTAAATGCATCAAAAACCTGAGCTCCTCTCCCACTCCTATTTATTCCTCTTGTAGTTGGGTCTCCCAAATAAAGAAGCTCAGTGTAGCTGGTTTTTTAAGGATTTCTGGACCTCATCCCTGTTCTACTCTCCACTTGGCTTCAGTAGCTTCCAAATAGTCAAGATGTAAATGAGAAGAGTGTGATAAAGGTGATGAGATTGTATTTGTTATCAAATAATGATGTGCTATAAACAAGACTGGTAAAAGACAACGGCTGGCATTCTGTGAGTCAGTTACAATGTCAGAAGCTAGGTTTGTCATCTCATAACTGTTTTCCACTCACAGTTACAATCATGCTGTCATTGCTATGATTGTAAGTGCCCCTGAAACCCACCTTAAAATCCAGAAAGACAGACCAAGGAATGGAGCTCTGCAACACTGGTTAGCCAGGCACTGAAGGATAACAAATCCAGCACCTTCCCAGCAGTGAGCTGCAATGCACCAGCAAGTTGCTACAGGATCCTCCAGAGCTCTCTGTTTCTGGTCAGCACATTACTGATCGCTGGTGGGGGAGGTCCTGACACATCATCCTGCAGCACCCTTCTCACCAGAGCCATAGAACTCCATCCCTAAGTGCAGCTTTTTGGATTTTAAGGTGGGATTCAGAAATGTAGTATTTATACTGATAAAGATAACTCATCTGCAGAAAGGCCTGGATTTGATAGCCATAAAGAACATTTTCAGTTGTGTAGCAACATAATATCTTTCAGACTGCTTCTCTCTGAAGATGCCGTTGGTCAGCTGCCAACATCTTCGCTTTGCATATATTTACAGTGCACTCCTAAGCATGTTTACCAAGAACCCATTTTATGCTATTCAGCAACTAAGTAATGGCATGAGGGTGAAGCCAAAATTGTACCTTACCTAGGTTCCAGTTACCTTGGTCCAAAACACATTGCAGAAATAATCCAGTTTGAGACTGCTTTAACTGCCTTGGCTCAGTGTTAGGGAATCCTGAGAATTGTAGTTTAATGTGTCACCAGAACTCTGACAGAGGAAGCTAAATGTCTCACAAAACTACAGTTCCAAGAATTTCCTAGCATTGAGGCAGGGCAGTTAAAGTGGTCTCAAACTGGATTATTTCTGCAGTGTGTTTTGGAGATGCATGTGTGTGTTTCCTAAAAATTCTTCTGTATGTCCCGATAAGAGTAATTAGATGTACTACATAATATTTATACATCTTTGCAAATTACATAATTGCATTTGAATATCTAGCATTGATTTTAATTGTAGGTGAACAATTCCCTACTGCCACACACACACACACCCGAACTGACAAGGCTCCTATCCACACATGCTGATCTCTTCACACATCCCTCTTGCCTTAGGACTAATGGCAACACCAAGGGCAACTGGAACTACCACTTCTGAATTCTTGTCTTTGACTTTACATTTGCTGTGTGAGAGATCAGCTTTGCTGAGCAGCCCTTTGGTGCCTCTCCTAGTATTTCCATCATGAGTTATGTGTTTATAAATTCATATCACAAGCAAATTGCCAAGGCTCTTCCAGGTTGCACTTTAGTGAGTTGTTAAGAATCAATAAACTGCTCTGGGGTTATTAAAATTAAACTGATATGCTGGGACCTAAAGATTACTTTCTGTGTGCAGAGCAAACTCTTGCGGTGGAAATTTTCACAAGGCATCTTCCTCTTTCTCTTAAAGGGAAACTTATTTGTTGGCATTCCCCCAAATTCTGTAAATTCCCAAGTAAGGGTGGAAATCACAGAATAGTCATTTGTTACCCCTTGTAAACTTTATAAAGGAAACTTGTGAGAACTATTTAGTTGACATGATTGGAATGACAAAGGAAATTACTGCTCTTCTGAGTTTTATTAAGAGCAATAGGTCTGTTCATGCTCAGAGCAAAACTAAACCATTCCCCCCTCACTAGGAACTACAGTAGATTTCAGTTAAATGTAATTCTGTTATGGTATGTACACAAACAGGGCAAATCAAAGGAAGGACAATAATAACAAAGAAGTCATTAGTTGTAATGAGTAAGATGGTCCAGTGACCAAAGATTTAGGAAGTCTCTACCTTCAAAAGCATGGTTGAAGCTACAGTGACTCAGTAATGAAGGAAGTATAATTTTCATCTGTCTCCAACAATGCCCCACTGGAAATTATTGATAGTTTCCTCTTTGACCACTGAAATTGGATTCAAACCCATATGTAATAAAACTGGAGGAATTACCTTGCCACATGATATTTTATTACTGTATTGAAAGGTTTATGTATTTTTTTGTGTACAGATTATACTGCAATACAAATGTGAAAAGTGCTGGAACTGGCAACAGACCCAAAATTAAGGAGCCAAGTTGCTGACAGGCATTTACTGTAGCAGTCATACCACATATCCTAAAATATTTCCACCGCTTTTAGGGACGTAGGAAGCTGCTTTTTACTGATCTAGCCTTGCCTGCAGAACCAAACGTGAGACATGTCTGTTCAAAACAAATTATGGTTGCAGAGTTTGGAAAATGTCCTTTTTTCAGATTACAACTCTCATAATCTCCCAGACAATATTGCCACCTCTGAGAGTTGTAGTCCATAGTCTTTCTACTTTTGCCAATTCATTCCCAGGCCCAGTTCAAAGAGCTGGTTTTGACTTAAAACCCCAAATGCCCTTGGCCATAGATATCTGAAGGACAATATGTTTCTCTTATATATTACAGTATTCAGAGGTGGCTCCTAATAGAATTGGGAAAATCTTCAAAACCTGCCAATAATTGCCAAAGTTCTCCAATTACTCCCTCGATGCATCAGTCTGTCTTGAATCTGATCAGATTCTGGAAAAAAAAACCTTGCCCAAATTAGCTGCCTAAATACCTTGAAGACACCATATTGTGTCAGATCTTGGAAGTTAAGCAGGATGAGGCCTGATTAGGATTAGGATGAGGAGCCAGGTGCTGTAGGCTATATTTCAGGAGAAGGCAATTGCAAGCAGTATTCCTTGCTTGCAATCATATGAAATTCATGGGGTCACCATAAATTGACAATAACCTGAAGGCATACACACATAGACACAATAGAAATTGTTGTGTATTTTTATGTAACTTTTTTTTAAATACATGCATTTTTGTATGCAATCTCCCACTGAGCAAAGCATGTTTATGGACCTTTTAAAAAAATAATAGACACATTTTTAAATGCATATGTCTTGCATAGATCACATTACAAGTATGTAAATGTATGGATTGCTTTCAGGTCCCAGGGATGTGAATTGGCTAAACTCATATCAAAATGCAAACCCAGCCCAATGGATTTCTCAGTAATCCCTATCTCTGTTTAGCATCTTCCCATTTGTTGAGCAATGAGTATGAGGGCCTAGATCTCAAGCCTTTTCTCTAGTGATACTTTTCTTTGAAACTCTTCTTTCAGAGATGTGCATGTGGCAGAATCTCTTACAAACTGTTCTTTTAATGCTGCTATGAATTCCCTTTGGACAGTTACGTTCCTCCCACCACACGCCAGCTATACAAAGTCACATAACTGTGAGGATGCTGAGTTGAATATTGTACACACCTGCTTTCATTTTGTCTTTCCTGTAATTTTCTAACATGTTTGGAAGGAAAGGAAGAAAGACGGAAATATGGTTTATATGCCCAGCCAGGGTTCTAGTTAAATGCACTTAATTTTTGTGCATTGTTTTCAGGTGCTCCTGCTAGTGATGTAAAGATTTGGCTATTGGGGCACTATCTCATTATCTAAAAATCCTGGTCAAGAAAGATTTTTGGCTCATTGATTAACCATTCTGTGATATTTCTTAGGCAAAACTCAAGTCCTTTGCTGCCAAGATCATACAACTCCTAAAGGAATGGACTGAAACATTCCCCTATGACTTCCAGGATGAGAAGTCTATGAAAGAACTAAAGGAAATTGCTCACAGGATCACACAGTGTGATGAGGTAAGGAAGCTTGTGCAGGTTAAAAAAAACCCAATCCTCACTGCTGCAGGTCTGTAATTTATCTTCACAGGTTAAGCATATTTACTGGAAGGAGGTCCATTAGAAACAGTGAAGCACAACAGTTTCTGGCCATAGTTTGTCCTAAAAACAATTATACACGGGGTTCTTCCCAACTTCTCAGGGACCCTTTCCTTTTCAGCCCCCACCTACTCAAAGCATAATTACATAGAACATGTTTCTCAAGCAAGTTGATTCAACTGTTCATAAAAGTACAACCATTCTATGCAGAGATGTAGCTGTGAGGGCAGGATAAGGGAATGAGGGTATTAGCCATCCTATTAAGAATTCTGCCGCCAATGAAATTTTCCTTTCTCTAAATGTCTCACTCCTAGAACCCTAGAACTCTTATTTGCTGTATTTGAATTCCCTTGGTAGATTTCCTGACCCTTTTCTTTGGATGCCTAATCTGTATTTCATTGCTCAGTTGAAGTTTCAAATTACTGCATTGCTAGAAATGGGGACTGAAAAAAATTCATGGAAGGAGACAGAATTCATGTTTTGAAAGTGGGAATGCTCTCATTTAGCTCCCTTGTAGCTACGCCCTTGTTTCTAGTGGTACCAAAGTCAAAAGCCTACACTTGGCTAAAAATCTGGTGTGAAGAACTTTGCTTCACACTGGGGAAATAAAACTACATGCTGGAAACATTGACAGAAATCGAAAGGCTCTAACTAGTTCCCTGAAGAGCTATAGCATGATCCTATACTTGTTAACTCAGAAGTCCTGCTCAGTTCAGTGTTTACTTCCTAAGCCAAATATGGTTAGGCATGCAGCAAAAGTAGGAGAGAGCAAAAGACTTTGTGTTTTTAAAGAAGGCTATTCCAGATATATTTTGAGATTAGCCACAGTGTGTTAAGAATTATTGCATATGCACTTGTTAAAATGTTAAGTGATTTAAGATTGACAACAATGACAACATTGCAGGATAAGCAGTCACGTTAAAGGTGTTAACCAGGACAGCCTGACAAGCCTCAGTATGTCAGCAATGTTGTTTATCTGCATGCCATTAAGATGGCACAACCTGAAGGCAAGAGGATATGATTAAGATCATACTGTTCATTTCCAAAAAGGTATACATGTACATGCTCTTACAAATCTTACACAAAAGGAAAACAATGTGGTGGTCTTTTATGTTGTGTATTAATTAAGGGGATGGGTTTCCCAGTTGGGAGGAAGCACTATCTCCTCCTTGTCACATAGTCATTGGTGAGGTTATATCTGATCATTGTTTTTACAACTTTTTTTCCTTCAAAGAAATTTGTCTTGTATGGGTTCTTGCTTCTCAAATTGTAGAAAGGATTGACAGAAGGAGACAGTAAAGCTATGTAATGAACAGGGTAAATTGTGTGTGAGAGATAGGTAGGGCCAGAGACAGAGTACCCATGAAGAAGAATAACAAACAAAATATAAGTCTGTGAGCTTACTTACATTATTGGAACAATGTACAAGATACTTCAGGCCATTGCACTTTTTCAGTCAGAAATTTAGTGCAATCTTTGCACTTTTAAATAGAAACAGTGTCCAGTTATTCAAGAATACTTTCTCAAGTATGGAGGAGCCAAAAAGGTTTAACCTATGGTTCTATCACTCTTTTGTACCTCTCTGTACTTTCATAAAATACCAAGCAATAACATAGCATTAAAAAATTGACTCTTTGATCTTTTCTATTTGTTTTATTTAATGTTGGTCTTGAGGTTTAATCTTGATATTTTAATAATAGCATTTTTAATGTTAGTATTAAAGTAACTAAAGTCAAATAAATATGCTGACATTAACTGTGGTTTTGCCTGGAGATTCTGGGGTGATGTAAATTGACATGTTTGTTGCCTAAGTATACAATAATACTTGCTAGGCCAGGTTTCTCAGGGACAAGAGGCCAGGTGTACTGGAATGGCAGTTTAAATGTCTCAGTGCAGTAATGAATATAAAGATAAGATCGTACCAATGCAAGCAGGATGAATAGTTTTAGCAAAGTTCATGACCATGCATTTGAGGTCACAATTGAGGAACAAACCAGTTTAGCATACTCAGCAAGGAGTATAATCATAGTCATTCAATTGTGGCAGTGTTATGTTTGTCTATCCCCAGTCACAAAAATGGAGCTTATTTTCAAAGTGGAGAGAAAATAGATTCTCTGAACACTTGTTCCAACATGACTAATTGTAGAGGCTTGATGCACTCATTTGTCCCTAATCTTTCTTGTTTTCCAAGGCAACTACAACTCTGGAGACCTGGGTTTGATTCTCCACTCGGCCATGAAAACCCACTGGGTGACCTTGGCCAAGGCACACATTCTCAGCCCGAGAAAACCCTGTGATAGGTTTGCCCTAGGGTCACTGTAAGTCAGAATCGCCTTGAAGGCACACCACAAGAAACATATCTCAGGTGGGGTTCTCTGTTTCCCTTTCCTGCTTTAAAACTCATTGTTAGCAACATTATTTCCAGAATTTTTAGAAGCTTTCAGGAAAGGCACTCTTGGATGACCCTATAAACCTGGAAGAGGTAAGACAAGCAAACCAGTAGCTCTGTTTTGTTACCTCAGCTCCTCATGAATGCTCAGTGCAAAGTGAGGATGTAGTGTTGTGGGCATTTTGGAAACCTTTTCTTAGTCGTGGGATCTTGTCAGATTCCCATTGGGATGTCTCTCAAGGTCAAAAGGGAACCCATGGGATTTAAACAGGCAAAGCTGGACTGTTTTCCATCTTACCAATGTAGTGCAGAGTCACTTTTCCATATTTAGTCCTTTATTTGTATCTCAGTCAACATACATGTTGAAATGCATTTCTAAGCAAATTTGAATTATGAATTCATTACCAAAAGAGACTAATGATCAGTTAAAATCCCCGAGAGCATAATCAGTGCATGACCTTATTTGATAATAAAATGAAGTAGTCCTGTGATATAGTATTCTAATCAGAGTTTTTGTTTCAATGAAAACTATTCTATTTTTTGGATTAGGAAAATGGAACTGTCAAGAAGATTATTAGCCAGATGACACAGAATCTGCTGATGACCCTTGCTGCACGCAATCAGTACCAGGAGATCCGAGAAAAATTCCGCCAACCAGTGACTGACAAAGGCACAATCCTTAAAACTAAGCCTCAATCATCACAGAAGGATATACTGAGTGTTTGTTGTGACCCACAAGTCCTTGCACAGCAGCTAACACACATTGAACTGGTGAGTGAGCCTCTGTTCCTTTATTTCCCACCAGTTAGAAGTTTTGTCAGGTGCAAGACAAACTACTGCAGCCAGACTTTCTGAATTACAGATAGCTCTGAGGAAAGAGATTCAAAGATGTCACCAGGAAAAAGTGGTAGGGCAATGAATTCACTCCACCTGAAAGGACCAAGATTGTAAGCACATGGTCAGTTTATTTTTCCTTCAGCCTCATTTCTGCCCTATTCTCAAGGGATGCGGTTGGGAAGTCCCAGATAACGCTCCAAACATATTGTCTTCAGAATTCTGCTGATGGGTACTTCATCTCTTCAGTCTTACACATTTGGTGCTAGCTTTTTAATAACATATTGTTCTTGCAGCCAGTTTACATATTTTTATGCTGGTTTATTCTGCTGAGATTTTCTTCTGCTGTACTACTGTTTTTAGATGTCTTTATGTTAACTTACGATTTTCTTAATCTGTTATTAGATTGTTTTAATAATCCTATAGGACAGAGGGAGCAAAGTGCAGAAGTTCCCCAGCCTTAAAAAATAATTTTATGTGCTGATTTTGGGCAATTTTCAACCAGAAACCAGTAACATACATAGCAGTTTACTTACCCCATTCTCCATGTCCCCCACAATCCCCCAAATCCCTCAACCTTCCCCCCTCAAAGTGGCCAAAAATCAGCCAAGTTGACATGCCAGAATTTGACAGTGCAGCCTTCCAGAAAGCATGGGGGGTGGGGGGAGAGACATAATTGGTTCCTGAACCCTCCACAGTTGCCCATCTCTGCTGTAAGTCAACCTATTAAGGCATATATTAAAAAAAAAAAAACACGCAATTTGTATTCCCTACAACTGTCATTATGCTAACAAAACCTGTTTTAAGATCATTATCTCAGGCCAAAGCACATATGCCCAGAGCAGAGGAGCGTCTAATGAAAGTAAAACTATTTTCTTGGACCCATAGTTCCTAAAGGCTCTACCACATATTTGTACTACCTTCCATGCAGCAAGGCTCCAGATATTAAGTGAATAGGCTGAAGTGGCCTCATCCACCCTCTACATCAGTGGTTCTTTCACCCACCAATCTCTCATCTTTGTTCCATAATGCTGCTGCAAGGAAGATGGGTGGGCAACAGACCAGTGGAGCAGCAGGGTTTCTGGGCCTAAGTTTTTATAGAAATTTCTGGCTAGCAATTAGCAATTCAGGCTGATCCAATTTGGCTTGTTTCTGTCTTTTGTACAAGCAACACTGAGGCAGTACAGAGGTAGAAAAAAAAGGTGATGAGAAATGTGTGTGTGTGTGTGAGGGAGGGAAGGAGGGATTGCATCTTCTTCAGACCTTCTGTTAAAGAGAACTGAAGCCTGCCCAACGTATATACTCATTTCAGTTAGGGTCACTCCCCACAGGGATACCTGTCAATATATAGCTCTGTTCCTTGTCTGTGGGCTTGTAATCTTGACAGGCTTTTTTTTCTTTCCTTTTTATGCTTTCTTGCTCCATGCAGGAGAGGGTGAGCAACATTTATCCTGAGGACCTCATGCAGATAGTCAGCCACGTGGACTCCCTGGATAATCACAAGGTATGTGCAAAGTAGGAAAGGAATGGCAGCAGGAAACAGAGCTACAGGTAAAATTATATATGTAAGGCATATAAAGAGCAAAGGGCGTTTAAAATTCAGGTCAAGTCTACACTAGATTTAAACATACATGCCTATATCTAAGTATACGTGCTTTAGTTACATCCCATTTGGCTGGTTTTAGGGGGCATATAATGTCATTGTTATATTAGTCTAACTGGCCACGATTCCATATTCAACACAAACATAGACTGTTGGATGTAATAGCTAACTAAAACCTCCATGTTCCAAGGCAAAATACCTCAGGATACTAGAGCTTAGAAAGAATAATAGAGGAGCATTGTTGCCTTTATGCTCTTCCTGCAAGTTTCCAGAGACACCTGGATGGCTTGAGTTGGAACTAGAATTCTGGATTAGATGGATCTCTCTATCTGGTTGAGGCCAGCCCTCATTAGTGATACACTGTCATAAAGTGATCATGTTCTTTCCTTAACTCCTGGATATCACTTAGGCTATTGAAAACATTTAATCAATTGAAGAATGATAATAACACTTAGCATTTACAGACATTAAGCATTCACAGATTTTATTATTCACAGATTGTTGTATTTGCCCCTGAGACTGGGGGAAAAAAGTTTCTCTCCAGGTACCTGTAGGTCTTCCAGTGCAATTCTGTGGTCAACTTCTCCTGGATGTTAACTATAGAGTCATACTGAAGAACTTACAGATGCCTAGAGAAGTGTTCTCCCAAGTAAAAGAGAAAATAGCAGGCCTATATTTGCATTTTTCCATTTTTACAAAGGCAGGACCCTAACTCCTGTGAAAGTTGAGAGACAACAGTATATAGTGCTTGAAGTGATCAAAGCACATCTCACAATTTAGTTTAATTATCCTTGCAGCAGCCCTTGTACAGTAGTCCAGAAGCTGGGAACTGAAGTTAAGAAAGGTTTGTGGTGAACCAGTGAGTTAATGGCTGGAGTGAGGTTTCCCATAAGGACTCACTGGTTCACACCTCAATGCCCAAGCCACGATTTTGTCTATTAGCTCTCAAGTGTGAATGTCTTGGGCTGGTTATGAGACCTCCAGTGCAAATTATTTGCTTTTCCAATTCCTGATAGTGAGGGTTTGAATTAGCAAAGGCCTAAATATTGAATGGCACTCATCAAATCATATATTCCTGAAAATGGAAAGTAAAGAAATAAAAAGATTGTAGCCCACAGAGTTTGGCCACTTCAGAAAACTTTTTAAGTTTCTGAACTGGCGCAGAGCTTCACATTGATAGTGGTGGTGGTAGTGGTGGGGGAATCTTCTCTAGAAAGTAGCCTCTCCTAAGTATACTGTCTTTTTTTTGGGGGGGGGGGGGAACCTAGGTTTCCAGTACACTTTACCCACACCACAGGCCAAAGCATGACAGCCAAAGGAGCCTTTTTCTTTCTTGCCATGGTTTATGAAGCCAGGACACTGGGAACATTAATTAATTTTCCTGGATATAACAATAAACACTCATCTTCCCCTACACACTGCTTTGTCTCTTTGGTGTTCTATAGATGTTTTCCCCAGCTGTGGATAGGGTGAGAGCTGCTTATCTGTGAATTACTCCCATGCAGAACATTTAAAGAGCACCTGACATAGCAGTTCTTCTCTGCAACTTAGCAATCATGGAATTCAGAGGTCAAGGAAGTCTTCTGGGATATTGTACAAAGACTGGGATCTGTCTAGACACAACAGTGACAAAAGATTAAATATCACATTTCACGAAAGCACTTACTCATTTGAGCCTCATTCCTTAAAAGTCCCAGGGAATACATATTACATAATGATAGGGGGTTTGTTTTGTTTTTTAACTCGGTTGGGTTTAAAAACAGTTCTGGGTTTCTTAGTTGCTGTTTATGTACAGGGGAAGCAGGAGAGGACACATGCACATATTGATAGACGGTAAAAAGTAATACTACAGAATATGAACCTACCTCTTTAATTAGACTTTGTTCCTGCTACATGAGGAGTAGACTGTATATTGCATTTTTCCCATTGTCTTTTCTGAAGGCATTTGAAGGAAAAGAGCAAATCCTTTCTACCTCCATAAATATCCCCAGAAAGAAAAACATCAGAAATATATGATCTGAGTGCTCAGGTCCTTCCTTTGAGTGCATAGAACAATGATTCAATTCTCTATGAAGACTTTTTAAAATGGATGGTGCATATGTGGCTTTGATTACTAGAGATGTCTTGGAGGGAGAGAAGAAGAGGCCCAGAGACAGATGAAGATTCCCGCCCCCCTTCATCCCAACTGCCACAGCCCTGGCCTTGGAGGGAGAGAAGAGGCAGTATCTGCTGGATTAAATACTTTCCCCCATTGCAATCCCCTTTCCTTGTTTGTTGCACCTGTAAATTGTAAGCCTCAGGGCAAGGAACTGTTTTTTCTCGTTCTGTGTCTTGTGAAGTACCGTGTGTAGTGATGGCACTGTATAAAGGGATGATGATGATGTCGGAAATTTTAAAAATACAGAATTCAGGAAAAATAAATTTTCTGCACAGTAGGAGGTCAGCTGTCTTAATACAGTTGTCACAATAATATACAATGGAATTTTGAGCTGTGAGATTTCTGTTACCCCTTCTCATCTTTGAATCATCCTACTGGAGAATTTCCAGTTACAGACAGAGACCTGTGTCTGTGTGTGAAAATGCAAGATGAAATTAGTTTTGTGTGGGTACAATTGGAAACAACTGTGGTCAATTTTTTCTTCTTTTTTTTTTCTTTTTTTTTTTTTACAAATGCAGAATAGGAGTATATTACATGACCTTTTCTTTTTCAGTGCCGAGGTGATGTTACCAAGACCTACAATTTGGAGGCCTATGATAACTGGTTTAATTGTCTCAGTATGTTGGTTGCTACAGAGATTTGTAAGGCAAGTACCATATATCAGTGAGGGAGAGATGTCCTCGCATTGCATGGGTACTCTGTCTTCTGTGTCATGTATTTTGATATAGCCAACATCGGACTCCCTCACCTTAAACTCTGAGCCTTAGCCATCTCCCACAAAAATGACTGTTTCCTGGCCTGGCTCAGGGTCTACATGAATGAAGCTCCTCATGCCAAATGCAACCTTTTGCAGAGTGTCTTGTTGGCGCTTAAAAGTCAGTTTCTATGGGGTGATTCAAAGATAATTGTGCAAAAACAAATAAGAACAGTATTTCAATAATTATCCCACGTCACTGATTTGACTCGTACTGTGTAGTAAAAGCCCATTGATTTATTTCCCAAGTTATATTTCTCCTTCACATTGCTTCATAACATGCCACTCTAATAGTGCATGAAGTAGTGAAATCCTATGATGCTACACTGCTATTGCATCTTCATTGGGTTTTGGCATATCTGGCATGACAGTCTCATGTGACTTGCACTCCTCCTGATTTCATACAAGATATAGAACAGGAAACAGGAATCATGTTGCCTGATAATGTAAGACCCATGCTTCAGTGAGAGAACAGGGAAGTCTCTGGCCATATAAGTATATCATGCCTAGTAACTGTATAGCTGTTCTGCTCTTACAAGAATTCACCATGTGTAGGTGTGAAAATGCTAGTTTCCATGGATACAAGGATGCGAGATTTGTTAAAGCTGCTTACAAAAAGTGCTGCAGCTTCAAAAACTAATTTTGCAATATATCTGAACAGCCTTTTTCCAAACTCCATATAACAAAAAGAAAAGGAAAATTGTGTGTACATGGAAGTGGATTTTTAACATATGGAAGTGGGTGTCTAGCCATGACCAACTCTTTCATTTTGTAATTCAAGTAACTCTCCAAAGCTTGTGAAAATCTAGTGCAAAGAATATTTACGCTTGCCTCAACCAAAGTATTTTTTCTGTACATAAATAGTATGACAAGTCATGCCTATAATTTCTAGCCTGTGTCAGAATATAAATGGAAAGATGGACTATATCCCAACAAGTTATCTTTCAGATGATTCTAGGGTGACAGAGACAGAGGCCAGTCTGCAGTACTAAACTGAGTGCCTTAAAAAATAATAGCTATGTAGCAGAATCATGTGATAGACTCCTTCCTAGATAATATGTCTTAGACATCAAGCAGACAGTTATCCTTTTGGATGTTCTACCATCAAAGTGAGGCCCCTATATATAAAATCTAGCACATCATAGCCTCTCCTTTCAGAAAATGAAGATTAGCCTTTGGAAACAAAACTTGAGAAAATAATGTGCATGGGCAGCATTGATCCACTGTCAACAAGGGCAGTGAATAGTAACTGACGTGTATAACAATTCATTCTCAGAAGCTAATTGCAAACAGCATAGCCAAAACTGCAACTCAGCAACCCATCATGTAAATAAACCATTCCTCTAAGCGCAAAAAGCAGTCCCTACTATGAGGGCAACAAACTGTGAACAAATAAAGCAGTAAATAGATTCAAAGTAAGTTAAGCACTTCAAACCCTCTTTTCTATGGGAGAAATTTAAGGGAATGCCTACCCTGCCCCTCTAACTCAACATTAGGGGGACTTAGCACATAGCTGCAGTTGTGAGTGTGCATGCTTACTGGATGTTGGAGAAACCATTGTGGTGTATATTGCATAGAGCAGGGGTAGGCAACCTTTCCCCTTTAAGGGCCGAGGGACTTCAGCTCCCAGAAGCCTCAGCCATGTTGGCCAATAGTCCCATGTTGGCCAATAGCTTCTGGGATTCTGGGAGCTGAAGTCCCTCGGCCCTTAAAGTGCCTACCCCTGGCATAGAGTGTTAGCCTTAGACCAAGGAAACCAGTTCCCTTAACTGGGAAATTCCCTGAGTTCAAATCACTTTATCAGGAAACTCCATTTCTAATTTGATGTAAGCTCTCTTTTATACAGCAAGCTGGGAGTGCACATTAAGAATCCACTGTCATATAACTCTCAGGGTTATAGGAAGACTAGACTACACTACCTTGAGCTCCTTGGGGAACCTATAAGATAGAAGTGTAATAAGCAGATAAAGCCAACTAAAATTCAGCAATCACTAATTAAGGGGAAATGAGTCAGTTAAGCTGATTATTCTCATTTACTTAACACATCTGAGACCAGTTTAATGCTTTATCTTAGTGTGGGATATGTCCCTTGTCAAGTACAATATAATATTTTACAAGTTGGATTACAGTTCCTCAGTGCCATAACCAAATATTGCCTCCAGTCTCTTCAGTTTAGAAGTATTAGGATATTTGGTATTTTTCTGTCTTGTAAGAGCAGAATATTTTAACTGTTGTTTGGTATTCTGATCACTTGAGCCTTTCTTCATACATTCTTTTCTCCACTCCCCCTGCCACCAGAAGGAAATTATTTAAATTCTTTCTTGGTTGAGCTTTTCCTAATATGCCAGTTCTTGTATTATATAAGGCTACAGAATTCTAGCAACTCACAATACACAGGGTTTGCATGATCTCCAAAGATAGTGTCTCTTTTTAATAAAAAGGGGATCTCAGCGCAATACCCTGAAGGCTTTTTTTTTTAAAGGGAGCTCATATTGGGATCGAGGCATTGATAGTTTTCCCCCAGATGAATGCTTTTATAGTGGAACATCCCCACTGTGTAAATGTTATCCCCCTTTCTCCCACTTAAAGCATCTTTATTCAATTTCAGGTGGTGAAGAAAAAGCAGCGAACAAGAATAGTGGAATTTTTTATTGATGTGGCCAGAGAGTGCTTCAACATTGGAAACTTTAATTCAATGATGGCCATAATCTGTGAGTACTTTTTTGCAAGCTGCTGGAGGGCAGTGTGAGACAGAGCCAGTACAATAATGGTGTTTGGGTGGATACAAGTTCCCATTACAAATGCAGTATTCTGGATCAGTCCTTCTCAGGCTATCTGATGTGGGAAATCGACAATATTTTTCCCCCTACTTGGTACCAGCACCATATTTATGCCCATTGGCTACTATTGGTCCTTTCTTTCCTGGAAACGTCCCTGGGACTGGGTCAGGGACCTGCACCAGTCCAGGGACTACCATTTTGAATAATGCTGCTCTGGATGACAAATAGAGATTACCAGAACAGGGGAAGGTTGCTTTAGATCAGGGGTAGGCAACCTTTCCCTTTTAAGGGCCGAGGGACTTCAGCTCCCAGAATCCCAGGAGCTATTGGCCAACATGGGACTATTGGCCAACATAGCTGAGGCTTCTGGGAGCTGAAGTCCCTCGGCCCTTAAAGGGGAAAGGTTGCCTACCCCTGCTTTAAATAAACCAATAAAGCAATTCATTTGGGATAGTAACAGAATGGTTGGAACAGAACTCAGGATCTATGGCCTGCTCCTAATCGCTTAAATATTCTTAGGAGTACTTATTGTTACATTTGCATTCACGTCCCATTGTCACATATACCTATAAAAATATTGGGTGATACTTCATGCATTGTCAGCAGCCTGATCTAAACACAGGCCCATTTTAAAGTATTTGCTTGACATTTCCATTGTGTGTTTACTCTCTCATTTTAGCCGGTATGAACTTGAGTCCTGTGGCCCGGCTAAAGAAAACATGGTCCAAAGTCAAAACAGCCAAATTTGATGTATTAGAGGTAAGTGCTTTGAACTTTGTCAAAGCCTTCTGGAAATTTACAGCTACAGTGTACAGTGTATTTCCTTTCTTTTGAAGCTAAGAAGGTTTTACAGTAAATAGCTCTGTGACATCTTGAGAGTGTGTTTTTATTAGTACCCAGATATTAGCCATAATCCTCTTGGTGACATGTGGAGACCTTGTGTATGTCCTTTCAGGGTATTGGGGAAAGAGTCATCCAGTACTTCCTCTACCTAACAGACATCTGTATGCAGACAATCGGGAAGTGGTCCTGACACACACACACCCCATTTGATTACTGGGGGATGGTGGGAACAGCCAGGCAGTGCCCAGCAGCATTTCTGCAGCTAGATGCCCAAAGAAAACATCATTCTCCAGGATCTCCAGAGGACTCCCAGTATTTCCAAAAAGATGCTGATATCTTAGTGCATCAAACTACAGAAACAGAGCTGGCTGCTATCTGGCTGTCCCATATCCTCCCCAGAATGATAAGCTGTGCTCATATGGAATGGGACGAGATGAAGAGAAATATCTCAGCCATTGTACAAGTGGAGCATGAAATATTGCAAGTGTGAAACAGCAAAAGCTGAAACACAGAGCTTTTTATTCAATAACTTTAATCCAGTAAAATGATTGCAAGTCACTCCAGCAATTTTGTACGCATTGGCTAGAACTGTGAGACAGAAACACATATGTTCATCTTACTGAGCAATTGGCAGGATAATGCCATTTTGTTCTCAGGCCACCTAAGTCAGAGATGGGCATCCTTAGGCCCTCCATACAAGATCACCCATCACTCCTGTCCATTGGTGATGCTGATGGGAGCTAGAGTTCATAAAGAGGACTGCAGGTTGCCCCTATGTCTGGAAGTGAATGATCGTTATTAAAAATAAGAGGTGAAACATGAGGGAAAGGACCTGGAATATCCATAAAGAGATGGGGGTCACCACAATCTCTGTGCTTGCAGAACTGTCTTAAATAAACATTTTTCTTTTCTCTCTCACACCTGATTTATATGGGAGTTATTCTTCTGCATCTCTAATTGAAGTCTGCCATCTGGTGGAGAGAAAGTATGTCGACATTTCATAGGAGAAAGACCCTATATCACACTTTCACACTTTTAAAGGTCTTTTTAAAAATCACCTGTTAACTCTTCACAATGAAAACAAACAAAGCTTTGTTCTAAGGCAAAAACAAAAATAGGCAGCAATTTTATTAAATAGGCTTGGTAACATCAAAAGCTATTTATGTTCTTTAAGTTTTTTTTTTTTAATAACAGGGTTTTTTACAGATTGCACTTAAAAGAGGCAAGACATAATTCCCAGCAGACAAGGTCTCATCCTCCTGAAGAATGGGTAGCTCCTCCTATATGCTCCTATGTAGGCATGGAATAAACACAAAAAAAATGCTTAGCCCCCTGTGGGAGGGGCTGCCCCCCACTGAGCTGTTGCCAAGTCCCCCCCCTCAACCTGTTCAGTGCCAGGGAGCGTGGAGGCCGTGCCGGCTCCAGCTGAGGCTTCGGGACTGGGGGTGAGTACTGTTTACCCATCCTTCCAAGCCCTCCGCAATTCTCCCGACTTCGCTGACTTCATTAGCATCCTTCCTAAGAGATCCCTTCTCTGGAGCCTGGGAAGGAGGAGAGCCCCAATTTGCCAACTTCGGAGTGCAGGACAGATTTTTCCCCTCTGCCTGAGCTGGGCTTCCCTGTTCTCTGTGCCTGCACTTCCCTGTAAAGCAGGGACTCCCAGGGCTGAGGGAATTCCAGTTCCTCCTCCCTCTGCAGTTGCTCAGGGCCACTTCTTCCCCCTGCCCTCTGTTGGGGGCCCACCTGGCTCCTGAGTCCACCCCAGGGCCCACATGGGTGAGCCCAGCCAATTCCACCCCTCTCTCTTTCCAGAAGGGGGGAGCCCTTAGCGCAACTGCCGACGGATCCCTGCCTGCTTTGGTAGGTGACAACCGCTGCTCTGAGCTCCCCTTGGTTGGCCCTCTTCTTTGCTCTGAGGTGGATGGTCACCAGATGGAACTAGTGAATGGCAGCAGCCATCTTGGTCAGCCACATGGGGGCAGCAATCTTGGCTTGCCCCAGGGAGACAGTCAGCTCATCCAGGGGGGCTCCAGAAGCAACAGCACTCAGCCCGTTTCCACTATCAGTGTGTCTCGGGGAACCAGGAGGCCATGCTCTTCCTCTCAGATTCTGAGGCCCCAGCATCCCAACTCACCAAGAAGCCCAGGTTGAGCCCCGGTGTCGGGGGGGGGGGATTTCCCTCATCCCAGGAAAGAGATCAGATGATATCCCAGACCCAGGGTACCTCTGATGAGGTCAAAGAGGGCAAGCTCTTGGAGGGGGAGGGGGGACGATGGCCTGGACACCCCCCAGGGTCTGCCCGCCTTTTTAGAACTGAAGATTTCCCTAGGCTTTTAAAGTGAACCATTAGCTTTGAGTATCCCTAGTCCTCTGGATCCCCAGCCTGCCCAAGACAGCAACTTCCCCAGGGTGGGGGAGAACTGTTCCCTGTGCCAGCTCCTGTAAGAGAGTCCCTGCCAAGCCAACTTGATGCAAGTCATCATGGATGAGTGGCAGAGACCAGCTGCCAGTGTCTCGGTTAAAAAGCTGTACAACTTCCCCAAAAACCATTATGGACAAGCTTCAGATACCCTTAGTGGATGCACCTGTCCCCACCCTGGTCTCCCTCCACAGTCTTTGCCAGGGATGGGGACAACACTCTCAGAATTGCAGAGGACAAAAAAGCAGAGGCAACCCTCAAGAGGGCTCATGAGGCCATGTCCACTGCTATCAGAGCAGTGGTCACTGCCTCGATGATGGCCAGGAAGTCCCCACAGTGGACACGAGATTTGTTGGAAGAGGTGCCCTTCCAGGATACACGCCTCAGGAAGAGCCTCAATAAGATTGCTCTGGTCTCAGCCTATACAACTGATGGTACCCTGGATGCTGTTCAGTTCTGTACCAGGGCCCAGGCATTGGCAGTTGCCGCCATCCAACGCCAACTGTGGCTCAAGAACTGGAATGTGGATGCTAAGTCTAAACAGAACTTAGCATTCACCACCTTCTTGGGGACCAAGGTCTTTGGAGAATCCTTGGATCAGGTCCTCATGGAGGTTAAGGATAAGAAAAAGACCCTACCCAGAGGGCGAAAGTGGGAAGATTAAAAAAAAGGCTAGGTCCAAGTGCCAGTCCTTTCATGCTCCTAGGTTCTACTTCCCCTCCCTATCCCTCTCCTTTCAGACCAGGGACTCCAGACCTATCAGACAGCGCTGGGGAGACTCCAAGTCCAGCCCAGACAATAGCGCCAAGCCAGACACTTCAAAGCTCAGGGAGGAACTGGCAAGGGCGTCCAAGCTAACCAACATGTATGACAGGATGCTTCCAGCAGGGGGCAGACTGTGGGACTTCATTGAGATCTGGGAGAGCTCTACAAGAGATCAGTGGGTCCTAAATACCCTGAGATCAGGCTACAGGATAGATTTCTTCCACCGCCTATGCAACAGATTCATCCCCTCTCCCAGAATGAAGAATCCCAAAAACAGCGCCTCCTACTGGAAGTTATTAAAGAGCTGCTATAGCTGGAGGCAATAGAGCCGGTACCTTCTTAGCAGAAGCAAGGGCTGCTACCCCTCTTCCTTTCTTGTGCCAAAAGAACCCCACAAAAAACCAGCAAGTGGAGGACCATCCTGAATCTCAAGAGTGTCAACACTTTTCTGAAGACAAAGAAATTTCACATGGAGACCCTGTGGTCCTCAAGGCAATCCAGCCGGGGGACTTTCTACCATCACTGGACCTGCGGGATGCTTACTTTCACATTCTGATCCATCCCGACTCCTGTTGTTTTCTATGCTTTGCATACAACAACCAGCATTTTCAATTTAAAGCGCTGCCGTTCAGCCTGTCCTTGGCCCCTCAAGTCTTCACAAAGGTCATGGTAACTCTGATGGCTCACTGGAGGGAGTGCGGAATTCACATTTATCCTTATTTGGACGATCTTCTGGTCAGGTTGAGCTCCTTTTCCCAGGGTCAACTGGATGTTGGAGAGATCCTCAGGTCACAGGATCACCACAGCTTCTTAGTGAACAGGTCCAAGAGCTCCCTTATCCCCTTGCAGTGCATCCACCACTTGGGGACCTGGATAGACACCACAGAGGGACTGGTGTCCCTCCCTCAGGACAGGAGGGAGATCATCACAAGGTCAGTACACACTGTCCTCAGTCAACCCAGGGCCACCCTGTCTTTGCTGGCCCAGCTACAGGGCATGATGATCACCGCGACTGACTGTCTTCCTTGGGCTCTCTTTCACACCAGACACCTGCAGTGGCTCCTGCTGCCTCACCAGGAGGTCATTGTGATCAAGGTCAAGGTGCCCTGTCAAGTCTACCACCATCCTCAGGGGGTGCTCCATCTGGAAGCCGGAGTGGGTGCAGATCATTATAAATGTGAGCCTGAGGGAATGTGAGCCTGAGGGAATAGATGTGAGCCTGAGGGTCATCGCATAGCCCAGGGCATAAATTTGACAGATGGCTCAACTGTTACCTGTTGTCAAAGATTGACCACATCAGATTCTCTGTTTCAGACCTGTTACAGTTTCTCCAAGCTGGCATCAGACGTGGTCTGAGGCTCAATACTGTTAAGAGACAGGTGGCGGTTATCACTTCAGTTGATTTGCAGCATCGCAGCACACCCCCACACCAAGAGGCTGCTTAAGGGTGTGGCCAATAAAGCGCCACCAACATGACATCAATTCCTATTTTGGAACCTCCACACAATCCTCAAGGCTCTGACTGTTGAACTCTTCAAGCCACTTTGAGAGGCATCTCTGGAGCATCTCACCTGGAAGGTTCTTTTCCTCACTGCCATCACCTTGGCCCACCGCCAAGCTGGATGCCTTACTGATCCAAGAACACCTGTGCATCTTCCGGCCAGACTCCATAGTCATGAGGCCAGACCCATCCTTCATTCCAAAGGTCAACTCAACCTTTCACATGTCCCAAGTCATCCTGCTGCTGTCCTGCCCCTGGCCAGTAAAGGACTTGGAAAAAATCTGGCACACCCTTCATATGAGGAGAGCTATTAAGATCTCTATTAAGAGAGCCAGCAGTTTTAGACATTTGGACTCTTTGTTCATCTCCTTCAGTCAACAATCTCTGGGGAGGAAGATGTCAACCTCCTCCCTGAGCAGATGGATCAGAGACTGTATTGGGGTCTGCTATGAAGCCTTGGGACTGGAGTCACCAGGAGGGGTGGCAGCTATATCCGTGGCCCTGGCCACCAACACATGCCTGGTAGAAATTGCAGGGCAGCAATGTGGAAGTCTCCTTCCACGTTCACCAGACATTATAAACTGGAAGTCTTCCAATCTGCAGAGGCGGCTTTCAGGAGATGAGTGCTCCAGGGGGTGGTCCCTGGATCCTAGGTTTGGTGGTCGCACCTCCCTCCTTACTTCTGGGGGGGCATTGGCAAATCCCATTCTTCAGGAAGATGAGACCTTGTCTGCTGGGAAAAGGAATATTGGTTCTTACCTGTGATATGTTCATTTCCAGCAGATAAGGACCCAGCATCCTGCCCATACTTGGGTGCTGACAGTGGATCCCGGTTCCACCCGATGATTTTGTTCTAAGTTGGGGTTTTGTTTTCAGTACCTTTTCTGCTTGGGGTTTTTTACTTGGGTTTTAAATAAATTTGACAGATGATTCGACTTACCTGTTGTCAGAGATGGTCTTTTCACTTGGCTATTAACTGGCTTCCTATGGGGGTAGCCCCTCCCACAGCAGGCCAGATGTGGGTTTTTTGTGTTTATTCCCTGCCTACATAAGAGTAAATGGGAGGAGCTACCCATTCTTCAGGATGCTGGGATCTTATCTGCTGTAAATGAATGTTTCATAGGTAAGAACCAATGTTCCTTTCACTCATATAGAGTGAGTATGATAATCAGATTAGCTGAGATCAGCAAGAAGCATTGCTCTTACTTTCATTAAACTTTACTTGTCTTCAGTGATGCCATCATATTTGCAGGAGCCACTTTGTAGTTTAGAATCATTACGTATTCCCTAACAGACTGGAATCATTCCAGCCAAAAAACATAACACAGAAGTATCAGTAGAAGGTATCATTAAAGGCAGCAAACAGCTTAATAAAAGTGAATGCTGGCAGTTCCTCAGGAACATCCATAACAGAGATACACACATACACATGTTCTTTCTACCATCAAAACTGATATAGCTGCTTGAATTCAGTATACCTGTGGTTTATTATTTATACCATTGTAATCATTACAGCATATGATTTGAGGCTCTGTCAAGTTTATGGGATGATGCAGCCATAATGTACCAAACAGAACCAGACTGTAGCATTGGGATCTACACACAGAGGTCACCATCCATGAAAAATCACCTATGCCTGTCTCTATATTAACAGTGATTAAAGCTAAAGTCTCTACCAACCTCAAGCATAGTACCAGGGATCTTAGATCATACAGGTTTTAAAATCAGGTTTTGAAACAGATTTGCAAACCCTGGGTTATGACAGGAATGAAGGTGAACATTTACTATGCTTAACATTCATTCACGTTTGGTGGAAGGATGAATACAATTTGAGAGAAGGTGGAAAAGAAACCTGAGAACCTAAAGGCCCAGACCTCATACTTTACCACATGTATCTTAACTTAGGGCCTCTACAGACCAAAAAAAACCCCCCAGCATCAGGGTGGACTGGGGGCGTGGTGACCGCACGCCACATGCCTTGACTCCACCACGATGCCAGTGTCACGCTGCACACCTGACCAGATGGCAGGCAGCAAAAGGGCATTTCTACAGTGTAGCATTTAAGACATGCTGCACCGAAGAAATGCCGAAAAGCTGCTGCCACGGTGGGAAAGGCAAACTTTTGCTGTTCTAAAAAGGAGTGGCATTTTAGAGCTGGCAGAGCGCCAGATTGGGGCGCGGTGTGCATTTGCCATGGCCCTGATCCAGCAAGCAAAGGGGTGGCCAGACACCGCTCTATCGGAGCCGTCTGTTTAGCCCCTTAGTTACATTTCATTCTACCAAGTCTTAAGTGACCGATGTACATTCAAAACTGCAAAACACTGTACTGTTAGAAGGTCATATAGGAGATTATACATAAGATTCTGACCGTAGCCTCAAATCACAGACACCCTTCATTCTGTCCAAAACCGACCTTGCTTGTGCATGAAGACTAGTATGGGACTATAGCCAGTTAGCCTAATAGTTTGTGATTTGGCTAGCTTTTTAAAAAATTCAGCTAGAAGTAAGCGACTAAGGGGTAAGAAGAAGTTGAGACCTAGGAGATCCTGCCAGTCTGTCCCTACTTGGACCATTATATCAGCTTAAAGTAAAAAATAAAATGATTAAACACACAACCCATTTTCAACCAATAAATCATCATTTCCAAAGATAAGAGTTAGTCATACTTGATAACTTGCATGAGTGCATAACCTTTTACATATGTTCCCTTCAATAAAATGCTTTTTAGTGGAAATAACTCACATTTAGCTATAGATCACCAAGTGTCAACTAATCAATTGAAAACCTAATGATATACATGAATGCACAAACAAATCTTGATTGCAGCATCTGGATCAAATAGCAAACTGCACCTGTGCAGCATGTAGACAGGCATCCATTCCACAAAGACCTGTGTGCATCCTTTTGCATGCTATTGAAAAAGAAGGGAGGGGAGAGTTTATACAAAATAAATAACATCATTTCCTCTGTTTTAAGAGGGTTTTATGGGAGAATGTCAAATTTGTAATTCTCAAATGCTGTAGTAATAGGAATGTGTGTAAATCTTTTTAAAAAGCCTTTTAATTGGAAAGAAATGGATCCCATAGAAAAAGCTCTGCCCATCCCAAAATGCTGTAAGTTGATGCAGGAAATATAAGTATTTGTACTAATAGGAGTCCTAATAAGAAACTGTTTTCTCTCTCTCTTTTTTTTTTTTAAATTAACAGCATCACATGGACCCATCCAGTAACTTTTGTAATTATCGAACCGCCCTTCAAGGAGCAGCACAGAGATCCCAGACAGCACACAGCAGCCGGGAGAAAATAGTCATCCCTGTTTTCAACCTTTTCATTAAAGATATCTACTTCTTGCACAAAATACACACCAACCATTTGCCCAATGGGCAGATTAACTTCAAGGTAATCAGCATGCAATCCTATGATGAGTGTTAAAGGAATTAGAAATCTAAGGAGGAGAAAGCCCTGTAAGTGTTGTGTCTTGACCATTTTTGTCCTGATCAGCATGTAGTGGTTTGAGAATTTGACTATGACTGGAGACTAGAATTAAAATCCCTACTCAACCATAGAAACTTGCTGGGTGACCTTTGGCGAGCCACATTCACCCTCAGAGGAAGGCAAGGGCAAACCTCGTCTGAACAAGTCTTGCCAAGAAAATCCTGTGATGGGCTTGCCTTAGGATCGCTATAAGTCAGAAAGGACTTGAAGGCACCCAACAATTCCCCTAGTTGCTATTCACATTTTTAAACTAGAGCAATGAGCTCCACAGAAACTGTCAGCTACAAGAAAAATTAAGATCTTTTCTGGGTCAGCCATCTGCTAAATTCCCATCACTAGAAAATGAAAATGTGCATCACATGATGGGCAGATGGTAAGGGACTGGAAATCAATTGTAGTACATCAGAAGGAAGTAATTGGCCGATTTTCTGCCCCAGGACCCTCCAAAACGGCCACAAAATGGTGGTGGGGGATATTAAACTAGAAGTGGATGGAACTTTGATGCTGATTTTGAAAAATGGGCATATTTAGATGTTGAACAGTATAGTGCAAAGTATATACAAATGTGAATTGGCCCACCTGGAGACTTTTGGGAAATGCAGCTCAACTTTCTTTGGTCATAAAAAGGTGGTCTGGGAGTCTAGAGTGTTTAAGGGCCACAAAAACAGCTTTGGCATCTACATGCAGCCTCAGGATGGCATTTTCCCACTCCTGCACAGCAAAAAATAAAAAATAAAATAAAAATGCAGTGAAAAGATGAGAGGAAAGTTATAAACACTCTGTACATTTAATATTTAACATATATTCAATTATTTGTAGATTGTTTGGTTGGGGAAAGTGTGCCTCAGCAAGAAGTGTTCTGTTTTCATCTCCTGGGTATGGATGTAGGCTTTGGCTTTTAAATAGGGCTGGGTATTCTACTGGAAAACAAGTTGAATTAAGTGATCTATAAGATAAATTGTGCCAGTTCAATAAATCTGCATATGACTAGGGCCTGATTCATACAGCTAGTAGCTCATGCCTACTAGGTTGGGCTTATGATCTAGCCAGGACATCATCATGGTGATAATTTTGTTAACCAGTGCCTCCGCATGGAAGAGATTGCAGTGGTGGCTGGTGTCTTCCATTCCACTGGAGTAATAATCTGAATTTAAAGGAGTTATCCAAGGTGATGATGCTAATTTGGGGTCAGAAGTCAACACCCTTGGATAGTTCCTTTGACGTTCATACTAATCCAGGAGGAGGTCACTAACTGCCACTGGGGAACTGGATATACGTTTGTTAGGATTTACACATGATTCCAGCAGCTTAAGACAGGACCTCTCCAATGGCATCAACTGAGGCAACTGCATGCTCAACCCCCCAGTGCCATGGTTCATAGTCAGCATTGCCATGAAATTCTAGGGTAGCCCAGCTCTCCCACCAGGCTAGGTTCTAACATGTGAAGATGTCACAAGTAACAGTGTTGGCTGTAATGCATTGCTTCTGGAGTGGAATGGGTGAGAGCAAGGATGTCATAGTGTTACAGTAGACCCTTCCCATCCACAACGGTTCAGTTTGGGGTGTGTGTGTGTGGATGTCAATAAACACAGATGGTTGTGCCCCATATTATTCAGTGGCAGTGATATTCACATGCTGCCATTGATTCACATGCTGCCATTGAATAATATGGGGTGTGGAGATCCATGGGTGGTCAAATCCGTGAACTGCTAGCCTGCTTATAGGAAGGGTCTACTGTTTAAAAAGAATAATGGTGGTGGTGATGTCATTCTTTCATGTGTAATGAGTAATATTTAATTATCTTCAAATATTGTTTGAGGACATTTTAAGGGAATCAGTGCTTTTTGAGGATTATAAAGTTTTAAAACTAATTATAACAGTGGCAGTATTACCTTTTAAAAATATAGCAAGTAACAAATGATGAATTTATTTTTTAAAATACAAAGTCCCAAGTGCTGGTTAGGAGCCAGCATGGTGTAGTAGTCTGAGCGTTGGATTATGACTCTGGAGACCAGAATTCTAATACCAACTCGGCCATGTAAACCCACTAGGTGACCTTGGACACATCACATACTCTCAGCCTCAGAAGATGTCGATGGCAAACTCCTCTAAAGAAACTTTGTCATGATGACAGGTTCGCTTTAGCGTTGCCGTACATTGGAAACAACTTGAAGGCACACAACAAGAAAGCCCTGGTGTTAACACTAGGATTGTAAACATGACCAAAGATCACATCTGGATGATAAAATAAAGTATTGGAGTAATTTAATATTTCATTTTAATTTTTTTCATGCAGAAGTTCTGGGAAATTTCAAGGCAAATCCATGACTTTATCACGTGGAAGCAGGTTGAGTGTCCTTTTGAGAAGGACAGGAAAATTCAGAGTTATCTGCTCACAGCACCTATTTATAGTGAAGAAGGTAAGGCTGGGGCTGCTGTTCATATACAATACATTTACTGTCACGCAGCCTCTTTGTGCCTCTCTTACTGTACCTCTGTGAATGTTTTAAGTTTTTGACAGAATGCAGAAAAATATACTCGTCCCTCCACTTTTGTGAATTTGATTATGCACAGATTTTATTAATATGCTCTCTCTAGGAATATCTAGGTCCTCCAGCACAACTCTATGGTCAGCGTTAACCAAAAGTCACACTAAAGGACCTAGAGATTCCTAGAGAGAACACTCCACTAGGCATTTGTAGCTCCTCCAGTGCAATTCTATGGTCAGTGTGTGGCAGATTTTGACCACAGAGTTGCACTGAAGGACCTAGAGATTCCTAGAGAGGTGTTCTCTCATGTACAACCATAATGTTTTTGTTATTTGCAGTTTTTCTTCATTCATGGGGGTCCTGTGCACCTAACCCCAGCGAATGTGGAGGGACAAGTGTAACATAATTTTAGTCAACATAATAACAAAGTCAACGTAATTTCAACATAAAATATATACTGAAATTACTCCAGGCTTCTAGAAGATTATTCCTTCTGTGGCTAGAACTCCAAACCTAAGCATACATATTTTTGAATCTACTGTCAATAATAACCACTGTAGTGTAATAAGAATGAGATCAAAAGGCAATTAGAATGACCTGTACTAGATGGAATAACATGTAGATCAGAGCCAACAATGTGTTCTTGCTTTACACATCTTAAAATGACGTTTTGACATCATACTAATAGAAAAGTTATTAAAGATATGTCATATATTCTGACTGACCCTCCCCATTCCCCTTTCAGCTTTGTTTATTGCATCATTTGAAAGCGAAGGTCCTGAAAATCATATGGAGAAAGACAGCTGGAAGACACTGAGGTAATAAAGTTCTCCTTGGTTCTTTGCAGTCAGTGAGCTATCACAAATATACTACTACATCTGAGCCTTCAGAATACAGTACATGGACCCACATATGCATTAGGCAAGGGAGAAGAGCACTAAAGTTTGCCATACTCAGAAAAGGGCTTCAGGGCTTGCCTCAGAAGAGAGGGAAATACTAAAGTCTGCTTAATTCTACCCCAGCTACAAGTAAAATCCAAGCCAGAGAATGAAATCCTAGCCTATTTCTGCTCTAAAGGGCTGCCACTGAGAAAACTGCTGCTGGAAGGAAAACAGTCATCCCAACTCCACAGGAGACTCTTTCATCCCAACGGTAGTGGGGAAAGGTCCTCTTTGATGGAGGTCTGGGGCTTTTTCACACAATACAATTTGAACACTTGAATTCATTCTCTAGCTGTTTTGGCTCCATCTTATGGAATCCTGGGATTTGAAGTTTAGGGAGGAATGTTTTGAATTGTCAGCCAAAGAGCTCCTTTAGTGCCTCCCAAAACTTCAAACTCCAGGATGCCATAGGATGTCATCATGGCAAAGTGGAATGATAGCACTATAATTGTGTAGTGTGAAAGGGTCCCTGAACTGTACTACATAAAACGATGTATTTTTGAATGCTCCACTATCTGTTTTTAAAAACTGCATAGTGTTCATAGAGAGGGGTTCAGTACAGCCTCTGCTATGAAATGGTAGCTTACTACCCATTTATATAGCTTTTTTTATAGGAGGGAACATTCAAAATATGCACTCTGAAATGTTACAGTCTGACTTTTTTCATCTTAATCTGGTCCTCACATACAGCAGGACAAGGAGGAAAAAGGTATTTCGATGTTTTCGGTTAAAATTTCCTGCAACTAGAAAAGCAGCACAACAAACAAAGAGCTAGGGATGTGAATAATGTTCACAGAACCTCTTAGTTTTTGATGTGAGAGGGTATTTTGACATGCTCACTTTTTCTACCAAGAAAAAGCCAGCCTCCATGAGTTTCCATCTCTAGCAAAAGGATGAGACAAACTGCACTTTTTGTTTTTTGACCAGGTTTTCATAATCTTGCCCAAAATTGTTTTTCTATTTCTCAAGCAAAGTGCACACACATACATACATAGAGCAAGCATAAAAAGAATGGTCAATTACATTGATTAATAAAAAGGATTATAGTTTTGCACAGTTAATTTATAGTTTGCACAAAATTACAATATGAGCAAAAACTATTCTCATGTGAGGCAAAGAAAAGCAAGGATTAAGAATGGTGTGTACTATAATTTTGTTTATAACAAGATAGGAATAGTTTGTCAACTTTTTCTTTTTTAAACATTGCGATTGGGTTTAGGTTACTTACGTTTTGGTCTATGTTGTAAGCTGCCTTGGGGTACTGTATTACAAGAAATGTATACAGAGAAAATAAAATCATTAAAGCATCCCTATTTTTCTTTTCTTTCCTCCCCCAATTTTTCTACCTCTAGTTTTCTAATTGCAGGGAGTGTTTGGTATTTTAAATTGGACTATATTGAGAAGTGGTTTTCTCCCAACTTTAATTGGAAGTATTGATGTCCCCCTGTCATCTCAATTTTCTACAATCTTATTTTACCTGAATTTTTTTCATGTGTAGATTGAAATGGGTAGCATAATAAAACAGCTCTGGATAAGCCAGTGCTCAGGGCCATACTGTACACATGCCAAATCCAGTTTACAGGAGAAAGATACACCTAAGGTTTGACCTGAAATGGTTTAGTTCTTCAGCCAAGGAATAATGATATCTGCATTGACAGCCAAATATCTGACCTGTGGTCACTTTTTAGCACATGTGTGAAGGATTCACAGTTCATTGCCAAAGGAACAAGATTTGAGGACACAGGGGAAAGAAAATAAGAAATATCAAGTAAGCCAGGCTGTAAGGGTCCAGGATCCCATTTGAAATTGCTTGGAATTCATGCCAATGAACAACATGAACTAGTTCTAAATATTTTCACATTTGAGTCTGGTGCCAAAATGTAACTGCCTTCTCTGAATTAAGAGAACAACGTTTAAGCCGACCTATTGATGTGATCTTCTTTCTCTTTTCAGGACAACTCTGCTGAACAGAGCCTGACTTTTTGGACTTTTGCTCCAGATTCTAAAGCACACACTAAGAACATTGTTTTTAAATCATGAATGACATGGTTTGAGAAAAAGGAAAAAAAAGCCTCACTGGTTGAGGTCTGTTTTGTATATACAATACCTTTTATGAATTACAAGAGAAAAAATGTGCAAGATATTCCACATGAACCTTAAGGCACTTAAAATGAAGGATATTGTTTTATATATATATATAAAAAACCTTATAAATAATCAAGGGCAGGGCCCTGTTCTCAGAGATGAAATGGACAGCGGGGAGGGAGGACTCATGCTAATGTCTTATGCTAATGACATCCAGATCTTTATTTTCATGTTTGATTACTTCCACCTAATACATGAATATTCTCAGATTGACTCAACACACAGACTGTTTCAGTGCTCCACTATGCCTTGAGCCATTCAGCACTTCGTGAATATGAATTCCATCATGTGGGATTGATGTATTTGAAAAATCAAGGTTTTTACAGTCCTACAGAAGTACAAGAGCATTGTCCCCATTAGTAGAGGTTGGTCTCACTGAATCACTACACTGACGTTGGAACATAGAGCACTTGTCAAAGGATAACCCCATTTGGGTCATCTGATATTTTGAAGAGCTTGCTTCTCCTGTTCCCTCATTCTTACAGAAATCAGGAAAGCATGAAACCAACTTCCTATCCACAACTTCTTATTCCTTTGTTGCATCTAAAGGAGGAGATCTTTGCCTATGAGAGTTCATGTCATGGTATATTTGTTAGGCTTCAAGGGTACCACTGGTTTGTCACTTTTGCTTTGGTGTATTTTACATTGCTTTTGTTCTGGAATTTATCCTCATTGTTTTGGGTATCCCTAATTTTTTGATGCTGCTTTCTTTGTCTCATTAACTTGTCAAGATCTCAGAAACTCTGCTCTAAGGGCCACTTTATACAGTTGTCACAATTCAGTAGGAAAGCTTTGCCTAGACTATTCCACTAGATGGTAAGGACTGGCATTAGTTGCATGTTTGAATGTACACTGGGGGGGGGGGAGCATTCTGAGATGAAGACTAAGGATCCTTTCACACTATACAATTATAATGATTCCCCCTTAACTGCCATTGTTTAATCCTATAGAATCTTGGGATTTATATAAGAAGGGGAACTAGAAATCCTACCCAGAGAACTCTAGTATTTCAACAAACTACAAAACCCAAGATTACAGAGGATGAACTCATGGCAGCTAAAGAGGAATCATGGGACTAAAATTGTGTAGTATGAAAGAGTCCTAGGCCAAACCTTTCTCCCTTATATACCAGTTTTCTACAGATGCACACTTGAATTTTAAAGGTAAGTTAGCTAAAGGAAGTTCATAAAAGGTTCATTTCTCATCTCATCCTCCCCATTGCCACCTATGACCTTCAGAAAGCCTCAGGGAGATGAGTTTATGAACTGTGTGGAAATGTGCGGCATGTTGGTGGTGGGAACTGAAAATTGGGCTCAGAATGAAATACACAGAAAGCACATTTCCTGTGGTCCTTCCATGCCCATCTCATAATATTCAGGATCCAACCCATTATTGCTTTCTGGAGAGGCTTTGCTGGGTCATAGGTGACTGCAGCTGGGGAGAGGATAGGATGAGAAGTGCTCTGCTTTCGATCTCATAACTTGTCTTTGGCCTCAAGTCAGTGAGTTTATTTTCAGAGAACATTCAAACATCTAATTTCTGCATCTGTCACTCCAAGAGATTTAGGCCAGACCATATTTCACCATTTCTTTTTACCATTTGTAGATAAACAGACCCTCCTTTGCAGCTAAACAGCTTGGGTGCCCCAGTTCAGCACAAGGATTCCTTGTCTCCTATAGTCTGGCCTTAAACCACTAGCAGAAAGACTGCTCCCCTCTTACATCAGAAAATAGTGCCTTACAAGGTAATGAAATTGTGTAGTGTACCTCCTTCTACAACTCTGGGTTGGAAGCAAACAAAATAAGAATATGGATGTCTTAATAACCTGCTACAGCTTTGTAAATAAATTGGAATACATGGCACGGCACGTGAACTAGAGTATACCTGTCTCTATATCAGTAATGGTGCAACCAAACTTATTTTTGTTCCACGGTTTGACAAGGTAAAATGGAGCAATTACCAGGTTTTTCTTTTCTCTCGCCCACCCGCCCCCTCTGCAGTTTGACTACTTCTGAGAACTCTTTAGTTTACATTTGTATTTTGTTTATCAGGGATTTTCAATGGGAGTGGAGCAAGATGTACAATTGTCACAATCTCAGAAAAGACTCAGCGGCAATACTATGGGTCTTTACAGACTGCCAGAAATAATGCAGCTTGAGGCTGCTTTAACTCCCCTGGCTCAGTGCTAGGGAATCATGGGAACTGTAGTTTACTGTGGTGCCAGAGTTCTCTGACAGAGAAGGCTCAATGTCTCAGAAAAAAACTACAATCCCCATGATTCCCTAGCACTGAGCCACGGCAGTTAAAGTAGTCTCCAGCTGGACTATTTCTGGCAGTCTGTAAAGGCCCTAAGTCACCTTTTACATGTTGTCCTTTGGCTAACCAAAGTTAACTGGTGGGTGACATCTGGAACATCACAGCAGAAGCTTAGGTGGGCAATTTTGACAATGGTTTATCTCAGGGGTAGGCAACCTTTCCCCTTTAAGGGCCAAGGGACTTCAGCTCCCAGAAGCCTCAGCCATGTTGGCCAATAGTCCCATGTTGGCCAATAGCTCCTGGGATTCTGGGAGCTGAAGTCCCTCGGCCCTTAAAGGGGAAAGGTTGCCTACCCCTGGTTTATCTGATTTAGGGTGAGTTCTGTGGTCAGGCTGTGATGGTTAACTCCTCGTAGAACGAGAGTCAGTAATTTGGGAAAGTTTTCTAGCTCCTTGCTTGACTTTCATTAGTAGGCATTAGCAGGCAAATTGCCTATTGTACCAAGTATCGTTCATGACCACTGATCATGTAAGTGTAAGAGCAATTTCTCCCAGGCAGGCTAAATAAATTATTGTAGTTGTAAAATATATAATATGAGCTCACCCTTAAATGTCTAACTCTTGCTAAAATGTTGGTCCTATCCAAAAACAAAACAAAAAAAGTAACAAGAACAGCATCAATTGGCATTAAATTTCAAAGATTCTCCAAGAAATCCAACACATTCTGGTACAACTACAGCTATACAAACAAACTGTAAAATGCATCCCTTGATCACTCAAGTGGCAGAATGTGGCTGAGATGTTTTCAGTTTTCCAGTGATTTTAATATGCACAAGTGAGTCGGCCCATTGGAGAATCTGGTGGTAAAGAAAGACCTCTTTAAAATAATTGTCAAGTCACATAAGATGGAACAATCAATCCCTAAAGACCACAGTTAGAAACCTATTTGGAAGTCGCTGAAACCAGCCAGTTTTTTTAGCTTCTTAGCTAATTCACTGATAAGAACTCCTTGTTAGACATCAGGTTTGTACTTTTCTTTAAAAAAAACCTTAACACACTGTTTCTATCCAGCTTTTACTATTTTTTAAATCAGGAGACAAAACTTAAACCTGATTACTATCATCAGTATGATCTTTGGGTTAACTGACACATTTCCCATACACCTATTAATTTCCTCACAAACTAAGATCCAATAGCAGACCATTAGTACGTTTTGATATTTCTAAATTATCAAATTTTGCTAATTTGCAACTCCACTTTTAAAATCATGTGTGAAAAGGCCTTTTACATCCATCTTTCCCCTAGATTTCTAATTAATACAGTTATCTGGAAAGAGAACCTACCCATTTTAACAAAAGGAGCAAATCTGCTTCACCAAAGCATTTTTCAGCTACCACTAAAATTGTTCAGGGAACAAAGCAAAACAAATGAGAATTTATATAAGAAGAAACAGAAAAATAACCCCGGTAAAAGAATTAGTGGCTTTGTTTATTTGTAACCTGCTGCTATTTTTCCCATGCTGAAGTATTGATTTTCAGCCCTGGAGTAAAGAGAATATTTATACTGTATTATTACAGTAGGTTTTTTTGCACTTTTTAGAGCTAACCTAGCTAGCAACTTTGTCAAACACTATGAAAGGGATTGTATATCAGCTTTGTTAATGTATTTGAAATTTACACAGGGATGTTTTAAATTTCAGATATATGTATTTGAAATGCGATTCTGAAAACTTTTTATGTATGCATATTTAAAAAGAAAAAAAAGCTTTTTCATGAATGTGCACTCCAGTGGTCCATTGGTTCTAGTATTTACTTGAAAAAGTGCCATTTCTCCATGTTTTTCTGATACTGTTTTCTTTTACTTTGGTTTCATACATTCCTTCACCATCTGTGTTTTTGTTATTGGGAGCTGAATTGCTACATATAAAGCTGTACCATAAAGCAGGATATTCTGTGTTTGACTTGATGTGCTTGCATTAATAAAACCGAAATTGCTTCAACCAGGCTACGTTGATCTGATGCAGCTCTTTGTATCCCTGAAAATTATTATTAAATTATTTATTATTATTAAATTCCACACCTTTTTGCAAAGTAGGAAACAGCAAGCTGATTGCTGGGTGCGGTGAAAGATTCTGGTAGCAATTTAGTCAATACAACTGGGCATAAGGCATAACATCACTGTAAAGAACATAAACTGGATGCTTGCCTTTCAAGCATCTTTTAATACACAGATGAGCCTTCAGGCCAGAGCTACCACTGATGGGGACATAATGTTGGCCTACTGTACAGGATTAATATAGAGGATTATTATAAGATTAATGTAACAATATATATGCAACCTTAAGCACATAGTGACTAAGATCAGGCATCAACCAAGCAGAACATAATACTCTGCTTACATGTGTCCTGCCCCAGCTACTTTCAGGCCCTGGGAGAAACCATAGTTCAGGGGTAGGCAACCTTTCCCCTTTAAGGGCCGAGGGACTTCAACTCCCAGAAGCCTCAGCCATGTTGGCCAATAGTCCCATGTTGGCCAATAGCTCCTGGGATTTTGGGAACTGAAGTCCCTCGGCCCTTAAAGGGGAAAGGTTGCCTACCCCTGCATAGTTGCTGCTTTTTACAGAGAGGGGAGGCAATTCCAATGATTAAGATGTGACTGCTCCAAGGAGATAGATAAGGAGGGTGCACTCACAAATAGAGTACACCCTTCTTAACCTCCCCACCCAGAGTTCAGATCAGCGACATCTTCATTGTTGGAACTGCCTCACTGTCCTTTCCTCAATGGGAACTGACAACAAACACTTCTGGGGACTGAAAGCTGCTGGAGGAAGATGTTGGGTGGTGAACAAAGGACTACAGAATAGCACACTCTGCCCATCCTCAAACAGACATATGTACATACAAGCCACATTTACAGGCCCATAGGCCACTAATAGGATTCTGGCTTGAGTCAAAAGACCTAGCTTGATAAAGGCATTTCTTTCAGAAAGATGATTGCTGCTGGATTTTCTACCAGATTAAGGGAAGGCTTGACAAGTTTGAGGTGTACCAGTAATGTTTTGCTGGTGATCAGTTCCCCCTTAATAAGATGTGTACTGTGCATTTTAGATCTTTGTATCCCATCAATATGAAAAACAAAAAGAAAACCCAGATTGTGTTCTATGTTGTGTTATAAAACTTTTCCAAACTCCAAGATACCGTTTAAGTGCAGGCAAGATGCTCCTGATTGATCTATCTCAGCATCTCAACACACCAGTAGAAAAGACTTCAAAGGAGAACTTCTATTGTCTCAGCCAGTCAATAAAATGGAACAGTTAACATTTTTTTTTCAACATTATCTACACAGGAAGTACCAAGGAGAAAAAAAATCACCTTCCAGCAATGCTGAACAGTTTCTTTCCAAAACTGGTTTTAACATGATGTTTCCCAACTGAAAATTATCATCAACTGGAGATAGCCATATGCTGAGGACTGAAGGCAGAAAGACCAAGATTCTGTCTTGAAAATTCCCCTTTACAAGTTAGGAATTATAAAATGGGCTATAATCAGATGCTGCTTCTGCACAGATGCTGAGACTCTTGTTGCCTCAGCAACACATAACAAAGGAAATGGAACTTGCAAATTTACCACTTTTTCTTTAGGTTCCATATTCACACCATGATGTGGAGCCATTTCAGAAAATAAATAAATAGTCCAGACAGTAATCTGAACAGGTTCTTCCATCACAGAGTAAAACTAGAACACTGGTCTTAAAGGATACTAACTTGCACCTGCTCTGGCTATTGGTTGCATATGGGCAAGTTATGTAGTATGGTACCGAGAGATCCAAAAATGACATGCAGAAGGCTATGCTGAAGAATGAAATGTCAGGATCTATTTATCCCCAGCTGTCAGTCAAAGTAAAGCTGTAAGAGAGGACTAAAAACTAAAGTTGTTGACAACTTTGAACATGAGTATCAAATATAACACTTTATACTGGTCAAAGACCGAATAAATTGAAATAAAAAAATAAAAAAAATAATATAACACTTTCCCATAGACCTCCAATCTACAGACAAACCTGTTCAGATACTCTTTTACAAGGAATTTCTGCAAGTTTTGTAATAGCAGGAGCCTCAGACTAGTAGTACATATCCAACAGAATAAAACATTCCAAATGGGCAAGAATGCCACAGTACACAGTCCAAGCAGACTGAAATGAAGATACTGAATGAAGATGACAAATAATATGAAGATACTTCATATGAAAATAAGCAGCCTCCCACACGTATCAGGTAATATAGATGGGCATTTAACTTGAGAGGGCTCAGCATAGACTAGGAATTTAAGAAGAGCAGTTTGCACAGTTTGCAGGGACACTCAGCCTCTAGGGATGAATGGGTTTTTTGCCAGGTGGCCACATACCCTTCTCCAAGAAACCTACATTTGGTAGTTTCCCAGCTTTTGCATTGTGGTTTCCCCATTTCACCGGATTAAAAAATGCCTCTTCTAATGCTTAGTTACTAACAGAAAGAACTTTAAATTATGCTGGTAAAGAAAGAAAGTGCAAAGACACTGAAAGGAAAAGAAATAACGATCACAGGTGATTTACATAACTTCAAAGTAGATGAAAACATTGAAATATTTCAAGATTTTCTATACCACGGCTCAGTCATTAAGAAGACAGATTTTTAAAGGAACTAGACAAGATCCTGGATTGTAAAGAAATATCATTAAGCGCTAAAGTTAGGATTATCCATGCCATCATAATTTCTCATTTCTGTGTATGGTTGTGATGGATGAACATGAAGAAAGCTAACAGGAAGCTCATTTGAAATGTGGTGCTTGAGGAGAATTCTGCAGATACTCTGGACTGCCAAAAAGACAAATAAACAGGTCCTAGAGCAAACCAAGCCTGAACTCTCCCTAAAAGTCAAGGTAACTGAACTGGTAGTTTTGCATTTTGGTCATATTATGAGAAGAGATGACTCAGTAGAAGAAAAACAATAATGCTTGGGTAAGGCAGAAGGCAGCAGGAAAAGAGGAAGGCACCATTCACGATGGAGAGGCTCAATCAAGGAAGCTACAGCCCTGAGTCTACAAGAGCTGAGCAGGGCTGTTGACCAACTTGGAGGTCTCCCATTCACTCCTTCACCACAAGTCAAAGTCAATTTGACAGCAGTTAAAAACAACAACAGTTATATTTTCCCCTACCCTTTCAGATTTGGGCCCCTCACCCCTTAAATATAGCCCCCAAGGATGTACCTGAAACAGAATTTAGCCATCAGGCTGGATGACACTAACCACTTATGTTATATATAGTAACTAGGAACCAAGGCCTTTATATACCAGTAAGAATGAATAGTAATTATACTGGTAAGGGCATGCAGATACATCCACCAGTACTGCATGAGAAGCAATCTACCACTGGGAGAATGATTTTCTAATGTCCACGTATCGATGATGTTCCTTAGGATGACCAGTTTTGTATACAAAAGAGCTCCAGTGTTCAAAGTATCACTTTTGGTATCTTTAAATTATTATGACTGTGTACTTTTAATGCAAAATGTAACTTACGTACCAGTCTTTTTTTGTGCTGGAGGGTTATAGTACCAAATCAATTTTATAAAGTAGAAGGTGCTCCACTTACTTTGGTTTACTCACTTTTGTACTCTTCACGTAACATGCTTAAAGTGCAAACTCCAAAATAAACATTAGTTATACCTTTATTAGACCAATGTACTCACAAAAGACTGCAGGCCTACGTCTTTTCATGCAGGCAGGTCAAGAAGTAACAGTGGCAAAAGACTGTGAAAGAAGGCCATCTTCTGGGAAGATCAATGAAGTCTTCCAAAACAAAGGCTTTTTAGCTTTACTGGATGGGTCAGAACAGATATCAAAACAAAACAGAGAAATGAAATTTTATGGCCTTCTTGATGGTGATTTTTTTTTTTAAAAAAATGATCTTTGCCTGATGAAGCCAGTGAGCTTCAAGAGTTAGCATGTTTTTTCAGCCTTCTACTTGACCTGCTAC
>JAIPUX010001880.1:702825-718420 GCA_020142125.1 Phrynosoma platyrhinos | reverse complement strand
TCTGCCAACCTAGCATTTCAAAAGCATGTGAAAGTGCAAGCAGATAAATAGGTACCACTTCAGTGGGAAGGTAACAGTGTTCCGTGCAGCCATGCTGGCCACAAGACCACAGAGTAGTCTTTATACTCAGGCTTAGTACAGGCTTAGTAATGGAGATAAAGAATCCATGAATATGGAGGAATGAGTATACCAGCAACTAATAGGATAGTGGAATATTTCTCATGCAAAGCTCATAGACTCCCACAAAAATGATCAGCAAACTAAAGCTTTTACCTGCAATAAGCATTTTATAGCTGGAAATGAATTGTTTTGGCTGAGCTCCTGAACTGTCAGTATTAATTTGCACACAAGTGCAAACATTGAAATACTGGAATGGTCTTGTAACTGTTAAACAACACAAAGGAACTGGTCTGCTTCACATGCCTTGTTCACAATTTTTTCAGCCACACCACTTTAACAATATTCAGAACACACTCTTTCCCTCTAGAATAGACTGAGACACTTTTGTTTTATGGCCTCAAAGTAAGAGACAAACCAAATAATAAAACACAAGAGTACTCAATTTAATTATAAAGATAAGACAACAGCAAGCCAACTTGCATTACATTCTCTCCACTTCTGACAATTTACATTGCTCTCCACAATGTTATAGAAAGGCAAACTACATAGTTAAAAAAAGTGATCTGTGTATCCAGAACTATATGCAAACAGTACATAGTTGCTCAGAACTAAAAATGGGATCTTTTCACTGACCATGAATTCAACGGACTTCTAGTGTCTCTTTTGCAAACCCTATTTCATACCAGCTACAAAAAAGCACAATTTCACTTTCCTGCAACTTTTTCCCCCATGTCAACAGAGCTTGAGCGGGAACTATTATTGTGCCCACTGCAAGAAGTAAAATAAAAGGGAGAAATGGATCCAGGTTAGCATAGTTAGCCATCAATTGTTGTCTAATCTTTAAATGCAAATTTTCCAGTTTTCAGTCCATTCACTTATGTGATGAGACTTTAACATTCACCTGAAGAACAAAGGACATTAGAAATGTAATAATGAGGCAGTGAAGTGACCTGCTTTATGTTCAGACAGCATCTCTTTCTATATCCTGAAACATGCAAAAATCATTTGGCCAGTAGCTAAGATAAGCAAATAGCATACAAGCTCATCTCATTTACAATCTGATAAAGAACAGCATGGCAATATTATTGTCAACTGTTTAATGGCCCCCCTTTTTTAAAAAAGTTATATATATATATATATATATATATATATATATATATATATATCTTTGAAAACTGATTTATGTACCTGATGATTAATAAGGCGAATTCAGTGATTCTAGCTGCACAACATACCATGTTTTTGCATACGATTTTGCCTCACTGTCTTTATTTTCTGTAGAATGAACAGAGTGCTCCTTCCTAAGAATGACAGTGAAATGAATAGTACAGAACAACAAGTAATGAAATGGTTTAGTTGTACTTCATACCCTCACATAATGTATATCTGAGAAGTGAAAATGTTAAAAGAAAGATCTAGATGTGGAAAAATGAACATATTCTGCCCTTGGTTCATTTCCTCTTCCACAACTGAACTTGTAAATGCAAAGAGAAATACTTTCTTTCACACAAGTGCCTTTTCTAGTAAAATATGTAGGTAACAGCTGGCCAGCTGAGATAAAGATCTTTGAGCTCATCTTCATCAAGACAGAGGCACTGCATTTATTTATTTATTTAAGCTGAGTTAATTAAGGCTTCAGAATGATGCTGGTTCGTAGCAATTCTAGAGTCTCTGGATTGCACGGAGAATTGTTTTAGCCTATTGCTTCACTGTTAGTCCTGTATGCCTGCTTACGCAGATGGGCCTCTATCTCCTCCCTGAATACCAACATCCCAAGATGAGAGTGAGATGCCTCATTCATGGCTTTAGACTGGATACACATGCGATATTGCTCCGGAGTCAATTCATCAGCACAGTGCTTCTCATGCCAGAGGTGAAAAAGGCCAGGCACTGGGGTCCTGATCACAATTAGATCACCATGCAGGTACTTTCGATAAAGGTGAACGTCCTCTCCACCCCAGCCTTTGACTTCCAAGTCAAAACCACCTGTGAGAAAATGAGAAAAGAAATAAAAATATTACACTTATGCAGAGAGTCAATTCAGACAAAAAGCCATAGTGGGAATACTAAAGCAACATGAACCAACAGCATCTTCACTATTGTTTGTGTGTGTGCATGTGTTTGTGAAAACAAAAGAGCAGGTACATAAGTGATGAAGAACTGCTAAAATAGGACACCAAGCTGATAGCAGACTGTAATCTCTATGAACATTTAGTACATCAAACTTAATTCAAAGTAGATCCTACAGTAAAAGTCAATTATTCATGGTAGCATCTTCAATTGAAAGACAACAGGTGTGCACAACTCCCAGGGTTGGGAAGGGGGCATGTTGGCCCTCAGAAGAACTCAGCAGTTTTTTCTTCTCAAATGTTTTCTCACACACCTGAGGATGCTGCCATGTTTTCAGGCTTCCCCAAATCATTTTACACCTTTAGGGCTTTTTGAAAATAGGAAATTAACTGGAGTCAGATTACCTCCACTTTATAAAAAGGTCTTTCCTGGGAATAAAATAGCCCTGTCCCCCTCAAACATGGCAAAAGATTGTCCTTCCATTCCCCCTGGGGATGAGGAAGCAATTGGGGGCCACAAATTGAGGTTTTGGGGGGTTCTGAGGGATAACTGAGGTCGTCAAAAATGTCAGGAAGCCCATGGATTGTAATTTGCCCCATTCTGATTCACAACCACTTCACTCGCAATGCCTTAATCCCAGGGCAACCCCCCCCCCACACACATTGTGCCATTTCTGAAAGGTGTTTGTTGTTCTGGATGTGTGCCTTCAAATCACTTCTGATTTATGGAGACCATAAGGCAAACCTGTCACACGATTTTCTGGGCCTGAGAGTGTGTGACTTACTTAAGATTAGCCAGTGGTTTTCCATGGCCAAGCAGGAAATTGAAACCTGCATCTCCAGAGTTGTAGTCCAATTCTCAAATTACTGCACCACATTGGCTCTCTCTGGAAGGTGTACACATTTAAAAGTAACATTTTTCCCATGCACAAAAAACAAGAAAGTAGAGGTTGGATTCTTGCCCAGTCTCAACTTGCACTTATTTTATCAGAAAACAATGTACTTTAATAAACATGAAAATATGCACGCTCCCCTCTGCAGTTAAAGCAAGGAATGAACCTGGGGAAAAATACTAGCCATTGTATTTTGGCAACAAAATGTACACTAAAAATTAATTCCTTCAGTAAAAGACTTTATCATATAGCATTGTCCTTAACAAACTAGTATGCCTCCACATATTTATTTAAAAGGGAGAAAAACAATTGACAGAAAAGAACAAAAAATATTTTATGATTGGAAAGTAGAGGCATGGTGAAAAGCTATACATACCAAAACAAAGATATACCTTATGGAACTTATGGATACCTTATGAATCCTTTAGATGACAAAGAGGCACTCTTTCTTGAGTTCATTTATCATTGGAATTACTCATTTCCCCAACCTATCTCTTCTCAGTTGAATTACTTCATTTACCTCTTTCAGTTATGACTCCCTTAGTAACAGCTCCATTTCTTTTAAAAATATCTAATTCAATCCAGTTCTTGGGGGAGCTATGAACTCACAGATAGACAAGGAACTAAGAAACCAAAAGCTTAGAGGAAGGTCATAGATATTTTGGCATCCCATGTTCACAGGCAAGCAACAGGCAGTAAACAATAATACAGAATTATCAAATGAAAAGATGAGAAAATGCCTCAGCGCAACCCACAGGATTTTAAAATAATTAATCTACTATTGTACAGTAGCTAAAATAAGGCCAGAGCAAGTAATCAGAATTCAATTAAGCCACAAGGTGGTGCTAATATGTATACATAAAATAAAGCTGCCCCAGTAACTTACAGTAGTTTTAAAAAATATTTTAGACTAAAACAATAAAAGGGTCAGGATGTATGAATAAGATACAAGTATTTTTCATAAAACTGAGAATTTGATTGAATACATCTTATAGGTTGCATTACAAAAGGCAGGATAGAAGTAATGCAAATTAATAAATAGCTTCCTGAAATGAATGACCTCTCTAACTAATGCTAATGTCACTTTTGCACTTGTGCCAAAAGCCCATTAGGATGCAAAAAACACTCTCAGTACTACTCTCAGTAGTAAAACTGAAATCATTTTACGTAATCACAGGCAGAATCATGGGTCTTACCAATAGCCAAGAAATCTGTTCGATACTGACAAGTCATCCCAAAGCCAAAATCCCGCCAAAAACCAGAATCCTTTTTGTGCACCTATAAGTATAAACAATATGCACATTTTAGGCTTCGGAAATTTCTCAGGAACAACAAAGCAGGATCTGAAATGAACTGGACCACAGATAATTTCCCACTCATCTCACTCCCTGATCATTTCTCCATTGGTTTCAGATGCCAAAAATGGCAGCCATATCCAGAGCACTCCCTAATCTCCTCCATAAAATGTTGTTACAGAATTATCATGATGTGCCTTGAATGTGTTTCTAGTGCAAATTCCACGTACGTTGTGTTGTCTACCAATTCAAATAAAACATACATATCTTCCCCCTTAATCTACAGCAAGCTCTGCCCAAAGAAGAATTTTACAGTATTGCCCTCATCCAATATTCTTTTCACTATAAAAAAAATATATATATATACCATTAGGAACATTCCACTTCATTCACTGCAACAGGAGTGATAAGTGTTGTGTTCACCTTTGATCAGCATAGCTCTGATGCTAACAAAAACAAATCTAAACTCTGCAAGGCTCTGGGACTGACAACATATGTAGTAATCATTTGTAGTTACTATATTGTGCTCCCTTTCTCCTGAAATGCTTAGGGCAAATTCTATGAGAACAGAGGAGACAGCCAGCTGGGGTTTAGCAGTGCTTCATCTTTACCAAGGTTCCGCACTGAACTGACCCTGTTAATATGGAGAGCAAAGTTTTTAAGCTTCTTTAAACTCCTGTCACTTACCAACTGCTGTTCCACAGGGGGTGGCACATCTTGATTAGCATAGACAATGGCAGGATTATAAAGGCTGAATACCACAGGATAGAAAACTTTCTTACCTATAAAGACAGGATTGATTTGTTACGCATTGTAGAACATCTTTCAGCAAACAGGCAGCCGTGCGTCTCCCCTTTTTATCAGTCAGTAATCTATTTAACAAGAAATGCATAAGAGGCAGGCCTGTCTCTTAAGGCGTTTGCCCAAACATCCTATTTTATGCAGTAGCAGGGGCAATGGGGTCAGGGAAGAGGAGACAACTGTGCAGGGTCAACTTTGATGTTTTGGGCATAGTACAAGATGTGTACATATCTTATGGTTTGAAAAATGTCCAGGCTGATGACTTGGCCAAAATCCTTTTCTTATAAATTACTGCAAGTAATAATTTTGGAGTGTCAAAAAATGATACAAAGAGAGATCACTATCCCTCAGCCTAACCTACTTCATAGATGTCTCAAAGGTGCTATAATATTTCTTTATATACTGATTCTACAGACTAGCACAGCTATATATTTGAATTCACAGAGCTGCTGTGAGAACAAAAAAGCAGGAGAAAGGGAGGGAAGATCAATGCACTCTGTTCTGAGATCTTTGGGAAAAGGTGGGTAGGGTTCAAGATAAACCTCATTCCTATCTCAATTCACATGGCAATTTTCACCATAGCAATGTTGGACTTGGATATACAATTTTTGACAGACTAAACCAGCAATTTATGACAGTTCAAGCCTCTCTGTGATCTACCGGTACATAAAATTGAAGTTGACTATCCATTCTCCCTATAAAGACTGCAACCCTGCACAGTGATACTGACTGTACTGCCTTTGGGCTGGGCAGTTTGCTACCATAGTCTTCCTAGTTGTTGTTGTAGCTGTGTTCCTTCAAGTCATATCTGACTCATAGCAACTCTAAAGGGAACTTATCACAAGGTTTTCCTTATAAAATTTGTTCAGAGGAGATTTTCCTTTGTCCATCTCTGAGGCTGAGACAGCATGACTAGCCCAAGATCACTCAATGGGTTTTCATGGCTGTATGGGGATTTAAATCCCTTCTCCAGTCATAGTCCAATGCTCAAACCACTACACCATGCTGTAGTGGTGTCTTCCTAGTTGTACTTTGACAAACAAGAGCTCTCATGATGGGGGATGGGGGTGGAGATTGCATTGGGAAATTCATGGAAGGCAAGGCAAGAGCGCATCCATGCCAGCATTACACATATATTGCTGCCTTGAGTGAAGTGGACCAGAATGAGGAGTAAGGATGCCTTCTGCTTTACCAGCACAGACAGTCAACACTGAATTTGCTGATACGCCACTGTAATACAGCAGTACAGCAAGGAAAGTTGCATTTTGACTTTGAAACAAGATCCAAAGGAAAGCTGCTGAGTGTGGTTTGGCTTAAATACATGGTGTATAGACTACACATACTATATTTCAAAGGGGGAAAATAGCTTCTTTTTTTAATAGCACCACATCACTGAATTTGGGTAACAAGACAGAGTGCAGCTCCTGCTGGATTCAATCAGAGTAAATGGCTCTCCCATTACCAAAAAAATTGTCCACCCTAGATTAAAATTTAAAGAGAAAAGCTAGCAGCTATAAGAGATGTAATCCCTGCCACTGCCGTCCTGCGGATGGTGGGAGTATTTTGATGAATGAAAATGAAGGCAAGGGAGCTAAACTGAATTCTACTGAAAGGAGCAGAAAATTCATATCTAAAATATAACTTGTGAACATATGCTATATAGGAGAGCCATAATATTTGAGGATCACCCTCCACCTCTATTATTTTTCAGTTTTTGGTCTTGGGCAGGTCACTGGTCTCTCATCTACCCAACATTATAAGTTAAATACAATGTTAGTCTCAACAGCAGCAGACTCATTCAAATGAATAGAACTTGTTAGTTACAACATATTTTAGTCCCACTAAGCTGAACAGAACTACTCTTGCTGGGACTGACTCTGGTTTGTAATAACGGCCAGCCCAAATCCTGCAAGAAATTTACAAACAAGGTAGAGGGCCAACAGCATTCTGCTGCTATTTGTTTCTAGCATGAAGCATGCACTTCCTCCACATAGTGATACTTTTTAGCCATCACAGGTGAAAGCATGGGTACAGCAGGGGAAAACAACATGGACAAGTCAAAAATGATGCCAAGGGGAAGTATCTTTGGAAAGATATAGGATAGTTAGTGAATTCAATAGCATCCCCATTTACTGATCTCAAGTGAACATACCTGGCTCAGCATTCAAACGGCAGCTATTTAAGAACTCAACCGTGAAATAAATATCAACATCGCAGAAGAACATCAAGACCTCGCCTTTTTCCCAGGCTCTTGCACCCACATCTAGTCCTCGACCACGATTGAATTCTTCATTCAAAGAAACCACAGTGTAATTATGAAAGCTAACCTCTCTACAAAAGGGAATAAGAGAAGGTAACAGAGAAGAGAGGGACATTTAATTTTTTCTGTTCATGACACATAATCTTAGTAAGCATGTAGATAGCATATACACAGCCTGAGCCCAACGTTCTTATTGAACAGTTCTGGATTTATGGATGCTGCATTTTAGAAAGATTCTGTACTGGATTTCACCTGAAACAAGAATAACTAGGTTCCAAACCAGAACATTCTTTGTGGTAGCACTTTAGATCTAGAACTACTGAAGATGAACTAAGAGCAAAGCAAAGCAAAGCAGCTTCATTTATATACCGCTTCATATCGCGCATGGGATGTCTAAGCGGTTTACAACTGTGAGCTGATTGCCCCCCAACAATCCGGGTACTCATTTTAGTGACCTCAGAAGTAGGCAGGCCTGAGTCGAGCCTCAGCCCTGGCTAGTACTGAACTCGCAACCTTGTGGTCTATGAGTGAGTGGCTGCAGTACAGGCATTTAACCACTGCGCCACCAGGGCTGATGTGCTCAGGCCAAGAGGTGCTCAGGCCAAGCCATTTTTAATTAAGTACACTGAATTTACTGCTTTATGCTGATCCAGGTTTTAAAAAAAGAGCAAAGTTACATAGCAAAAATATTTAGGCTCAAGATGGCAGTGATATTTCATTTCAGCCTTCAAATTAAATATTACTAATTAGTAACTATTTGTAACCATGACTATAAATCAATGTCATTTCTCTCTAGTTTAAGCATCCAGTACAGTATGTGCATGTGCCTGTCGATTCAGGGCAACACCATTAATTTCATGGGGTTTTCTTAGGCAAGGAATACTCAGGAGTGATTTTGCCAGTTCTTTCCTCTAAAACATAGTCGGCAGCACCTGATGTTTCTTGGTAGTCTCCCATTCAAGTACTAACCATAATCAGATAGGATCTGATGCCTTTATTAGGTTCTATCCAGCTTTTCCAAAATCTTCTGAACAGAGAAATCTCAGATGAAATATTTTTTCTAATGTACAGTAACCTCTGTTTTGCCAGCAAAACATTTCTACTGATGAAGTATTTTCAAGATCAAGAAAAATTTAACATGTTTATCATATCTTTGATGGCACTGTTGAACAAAAACTCAACAGCTCTACTAATTGCAATAAGAACTGTACGCTGAGAACAGGGCAAAGATTTTCCCGATGTTAATATACTCAAAGCCATTTTCTCCCTAGAAAAAGGTGGGATCTGAAGGAGTACCCCAAGTCAACCACATTCAATTAAAGACTGCCATTTTCTATACCTTTCCTCCCTTATATGTCAGATGATAATGCTTGATAAAGTGGAAGGGAATATGAAAAGAGGAAGACCGTATTACAGGTAGATAGACTCAATCAAGGAAGCCATGGCTCTGGCTATGTTAAACCTCAGCAGGACTATTGATAACAGGGTGACCTGGAAGTCTCTCATCCATAGGATTGCCATAAGTTGATGTTGCCTTTATGCAATCAACAACATGTCAACATCACAGGTCCTGTGCTACACACTCCTGTTGGCCAAGGCTCAATGGATGTGAGACACGACCTTCCTAGCCAGTGGATCCTCACTGTGAAATACTGTCCTTAGGGATGCATTTCTACCCTTGCCAATGTTTCACCTCTAGGTCATCATATAATTGTTTTGGAGGGGTTCTGGCGGTGGCTGATGGTAATGTTTCATTTGATGTGTGCTGCTCCCAAGATTGGGATTTCTTTGTTGGTTATTGCTTTTGTTTGATAGGGATTGTGTTTATTCCTATTTTATTATTTTATATCATTTCTTAAGGGTCCTCAGCCTTCACTTTTCTTGTAAGGGAAATGTAGGATATATAAATTTTTAAAATACCACAACAGAAGAATGTCTATGGTACCAGCTCACTAGAACTGAAACAGTGATAACATTTGATAAACCTTTCTCTCTCTTTTTAATGATATACCTGCTTCTCTCATCCAGTTACCAAAACTCTTTTGCTGATAGAACATTCATAGAATCACAGAATCATAGAGTTGGAAGAGACCACAAGGGCCATCCAGTCCAACCCCCCTGCCATGCAGGAACTCCCAATCAAAGCATTCACCGACAGATGGCCATTCAGCCTCTGTTTAAAGACCTCCAAGGAAGGAGACTCCACTATTCTCCGAGGGAGTGTGTTCCACTGTCGAACAGCCCTTACTGTCAGGAAGTTCCTCCTAATGTTGAGGTGGAATCTCTTTTCCTGTAGCTTGCATCTATTGTTCCTGTTCTGGTCTCTGGAGCAGCACGAAACAAGCTTGTTCCCTCCTCAATATGACATCCCTTCAAATATTTAAACAAGGCTATCATATCACCTCTTAACCTTCTCTTCTCCAGGCTAAACATCCCCAGCTCCCTAAGTCATTCCTCATAGGGCTTGGTTTCCAGACCTTCACCACTTTAGTTGCCCTCCTTTGGACACAGTATTCCAGGTGAGGCCTGATCAAAGCAGAATAGATAGCAATATTACTTCTCTTGATCTATCTAGACCAGGGGTAGGCAACTTTTTTTCAGTTGGGGCTGGTCCCGCGAAGTCCCTCCCGCTGGGGGGGTATGGCGGCATGCGCGCCCGCGCGCGCTGCCGCTGCCACTGCAAAGTCGCCTCTGCGCGCGCTGACATCACCATTTTGATTTCCAAAATGCCGGCCGCCACTTGTGGCCGCCATTTTAATTTTCAAAATGGCGGCTGCGACTTGTTTGCGCATGCGGCCGCATGGCAGCAAAAACGTGCGGCGGCGGCAACTTTCCGCCTGGGCCGGTAAGTACAGGGACCTGGGCCTTAACCGGCCCCCGGGCCGTAGGTTACCGGTCCCTGATCTAGACACTATATTTTTATTGATGCAGCCTAAAATTGCACTGGCCTTTTTAGCTGCTGCATCACACTGTTGACTCATGTTCAACTTGTGGTGTACCTGGACTCCTAGATCTCTTTCGCACGTAATCTCGTTCAACCAGGTGTCCCTCATCATATATCTGTGCTTTTTGTTTTTCCGCCCTTAGTGCAGTACATTTCTCTGTATTGAATTTCATTTTGTTAGCTTTGGCCCAGCTTTCTAGTCTGTTCAAGTCATTCTGAATTTTGATCCTGTCCTCTGGGGTATTAGCTACTCCTCCTAATTTGGTGTCATCTGCAAATTTGATAACTATGCCCCCAATACTGTCATCCAAGTCATTGATAAATGATCAGCTACATATTGGGATAAAAGCAAGAAACTATTGATGCTTTGAATTTTTATAAGATCATACGCTGAGACTTTCATAACTCACCTAGCAACCGATTCTAAGATGCTCTTGACTTCAGAAAGCCCCTCATGTCCAAAATATACTACAGTGAGATGGATCCGCTTGTCCTGATTAATGCACACTTCTCTGAAGGAGTAAAACAATAATGTCCAATGTCTATTATTACAATAGATCACCAAGAGGTTTCTCAACAAGGAATTAATAAAGTTAGCAACATTAAGCACAATAAATTTGTAATGCTAATGAATGGATTCCTTCCTGCAACCTAGAAACTAATTTGACTAAATTAATGAAGAAAGTATTGTGATATTATATGGAGTTACAGAGATCCAAGTTACAAGACAAATAGTTCCATCTCACTTTTCCTTTCCCCCTATTTTGCATTACTAGCTCTCCAGATAGCATTAGTGTTCAAGCTAGTGCTTTAAGCAAAGAGATTATATTTCAGATACCAAATGCTTCAAGAATCTTTCGTCAAGTTTTGCATCCAAGCATATGTCAGACAAATGCCATCTTTTCTTTTTTCTTAAATGAGAAGAACCATCCCTAAGCAAAAAGCTGGAAATATCAGTGTTCTGTGAAACTATTAAGCATGAGAATTATTAGCGAGGCTAACTGCCTCATTCAAAAATTCAGTGCGCTTGTCCTATTTTCCAGAAAACTGCACTGGATGTATACGGTCTAGATAGTGATGCACTTACCTGAAATTTTGCATAAACTGTGCAAAAACCTCTGTTCTTCCAGCAAGGGGCACAATTATATTTATTACTGATCTGGAGATGTCAACAGTTTCACTCTTCACTTTCATTAAGGGCCCAAATGGACGAAACAGTGTGACATGCCTGTACTCCATATCATCTGCCTTCTTGTAGAACAATTCATATTGTGTCCCTTTGTCTCTCTCAGTTCGGTAATAACCTTAAGAATAATTCACAAGAGGATTTGATTCAGTTTCAAATTTCAAACTCTGTAACAAAATTCAGTGCCTCGGGAATATAATGGCTATACATTATGAGGAAAACTCAAGATTGCCACTCAGTAAGGGATGTTATTGTTTTTTTAAAAAACCTCAAAACAACATGGGGATGAAACAAAGAGTACATGCTTACGATTATGAGATACAAGACTGAATTTCTGGAATTTCCACTGAAAGGATCTGATACCAAGATGAGGAAAGACCTCAGCCAAACCTCTGCAAGCTGTTACAAAACAATAACCAGAATCTACAAAGCAGACCTCTCAGCTATTGCTGCAATATGAATATGAGCCAAAGAAAAAACTGTCGTCCCCCGCACACACACAAATGTTAATCAAGTTGCTTACTGCAGTTTCCACCATGCTGAAATATGCTACAGTAACCAATATTCAAACTTAAAGTCAAGCACATGCCTTCAGTATCTATAGTAGATTTTTATTGACAGATTAAGATGCTTAGTAGGTCAAGTCCTACACTAAGCAGCAGATGACTCTGCTCGACTGTGTTAAGCTGCAACTAATCCTTTTCAAGAAGATCAATATTTTAAAGTCAGTCTCCTGACTTTCACAAAGTAAGCCCATAATATTGTACAATTCTAAGTTGCCTCTTGATCAAATAAGGTACTTGAGGAAGCTTTTGGCATAATCTATTAACAAATAAAACTGTTTAGCCAGTAACCTTGTATTTAGCAATGGAAATGCCAGCTTCCAATATCTTTGAGAAAAGCTACTTTTCTCTGTTATACAGAATTCATCCAACAGAAATGGGGAAGAGAGGATGAGTTTGCCAGAAAACAGCATAATTTATTACTTAGGTAGGTGCAATATCCTTAATGGAACCTACAAGCATTCAGAAACTTTCCACTGAAAGGAAGATACATTGGGCAATTGCTGGCAACAAATCTGCATTGACTCAAAACAACATCATCTGTTTAAATATTACTGAAGCAAACAATTTCCTAAAGCAGCAAACAATTTCCTAAAGTCAGTCTCAATTTTTATCCAGGTGGACATCCTACAGATGTTAACGGGCCTCGACGCTGGGTAAACATGGATAAAGTGGAACTGAACAAGGCATCAACACCCAACATGTGGAGAGATGCTAAGTGGATCCAGGGGTTTTGGTATCTACGGAGGGTCCTCAAACCAATCCCTAGTAGTTAACAAGGGTCCACTGTATATGAGTATATAAAGTAACCATTTCAAAGCTTTGGTCAGATATTCTGTTGTGGACTAGTTTAACATATCCTGATTTTTAAACTGATGTTTCCAAATTAATCACCACCATGTTTCTGTCTCTTGTTGTTACATAAAATAGGCATTTGGTGATATATTAATCCATGGTGATTTATTAATCAGGGATTAGCATTACTTTAGTTTTGCCTTTGGGTCAATCTCAAAGCCTTTCACAGATTTCTTTTATGAACAAATTCAAATCAGCTAAGTCTAACGGTATGAAGATTATTTCTTGTACAAATATTGCTTGGAGAAAACATCAAAACTTGCTTCAATTACTAAAGCAAGCATAATTAAAAAGCAATTTTTTTATCCAGTTGTAAAATTTCTCTAAAATGTGGCTGTGACTTATCAAGTTTTAAAAAATGGCCTAGTGGCACTTGTTTCTACTAGAATCAGCTTTTTCTTAGAAGAAATGAAAAAATTAACAGAATTTCTCTATCAAGCTTGTTTGTGTTCAATCATCATTCTCCAATATACATATCTGAAGGTAGCAGAGAAAGACTGTATGCTCCTCTACAATGTACATTCAAAGCAGATGATGTGTACACAAAGTAAATTCATTCAAAGTACTATTTAAATAATCCTGATACTTCTATATAGTCTGAATAGAAATATTTAATATACATCAAGACAATTCCCCACATGTAAAAAATGTAGAGCTGTGCACAGTGCTCAGACATCAGAATTTTGTAAGCAGGTTCAAACCCACATATTAAGGACTATCAGAGCTATCGTTTTTGCCCTTTATTTTTCATATTTTTTCATGTTTAGCTTTAATGTAGAATATTCATTCATGGTTTTCTGCACAATAGGTCAGCACTGGTGACATGTAGTGGCCATGATTCCAGAAACAGACCAGAAGACATAATGGTAAAGGCAACAAAAATATGAAAATAAAAACAAAAACTGATCAGTCATTTTTGAAAGTTCATATACAATCTACTATAAGGATGTACATTCCAGCTAGTGTGCAGGTTAAGTCTATATGGGGCAAGAGGCTTATGGTGCTATGATACCATGTCATATACTGTGGCATATGTCTCAACATGATGAAGGCATCATAGCAAGGAGGACTGAATACTCTTGTGTAGTAGTGCTACTGAGAAAGTTAGATAGGCTGGAAGGGTAGTCTGGCCCTTCTGTTTAGCATATCCAAACCTGGGTTCTTGATAAACATTGATATATTTAATAGCCAATGTACTGATTCATATGCATTTTCCCAAAATTTTAAAGTGAAGATAGTTTGCTGTGGGTTGACTCAACAACAGACCAAAACACAGATTAACATGTAAATCACTTCCTCACAAGCAAGAGTCACACAAGTATATATATCTTACACACTTCCATGCCACCACCCTCAGAAGATGCCAGTCACAGATGCAGGCGAAACATCAGGAATAAATTCTTCTAGAACACAGCCCCAGAGCCTAGAAAACCCACAGCAAACTATGGATGCTGGCCGTGAAAGCCTTCGATTCTTAAAGTGAAGAGATTCAACTAGTTCCTCTTTTTCTAATGGGAGGGAGGAAAGAAAAAGCATTTAAGAATGTGCCTTACATAAACTACATCCACAGCATGCAGAGCTGATGGCTGAGTTTGTAGAAAAACACACAGCTAAGGGTGAAGAAGGAATGCGTGAGATCCTCAAGCGAAACATGCTGAATTATTAAAGTTGCATTCTAAGTTCTGCACACTGCTGCAGATTCTTCCTTCAAAAAACATTAGTGGGTGTTGACCTCCAAGTCAACTTCTTCCTAGCATTCCTTAAGCAAGCAGATATGACTATAGTTTTGGTTTTAAAGTTTAACATGCTTGCTAATTCTTGCTGTTTTACATTGGTACAAGAATTATAAAGTCATTTTTTACTTTAATAGTATAAAACCACAAATTGAGTCTCTTATATATTTAACAACCAGGCAATTTGCCATCCTTGCACTCTAGTCAACCAGTTAACTCCCTTTTACTCCAGCCATTTTGTAACAACAAGTGTAAACTAGAAGCATGGTAATACTAAGTTATGGATATGCTAAACATGAATACCTTATTTTCCTGCATATAAGACTACTTTTTTACCTGCAAAATCTGTAGCTAAAGTGGGTCACAGTCTTATACGCCGGATATAAGGATAATGCCGGATATCCAGTCTTATACGCCGGATATAAGGATAATGAGGATAGAGGTGCTAAAACTCTATATTTTGACTGGAAAAATGGGGGGGTCGTCTTATACACCGGAAAATATGGTAGTTACTTTATTGCTGTACCACTGGAGTGATGGTCCCAGAGATTCCTGTTCTACTCTCTTACTCAGGGGTAGGCAACCTTTTTGAGCCGGGGGCCAGGTTGCTGTCCCTCAGACAACTGGGGGGGCCGAAGCATCAAATAAATAAATAAATAAATAAATAAAAAATTTTAAAAAATTAAAAAAATTAAAAATATATACATGCACACTCTCTCCGCCCCAGAAAAGCCATGGCAAAACCCCTGTGGAAATTTTGCCAAGAAAACCCCAAGAACAAGTAATAACAACAATAATCAATATCATAATGGCGGGGGCCAGCGGCGCCGGTGGCAGGACTGGCCTGGGGCCGGTCCAAAGGCCTCAGGGGGCCGC
>JAIPUX010001880.1:682943-702725 GCA_020142125.1 Phrynosoma platyrhinos | reverse complement strand
TATGACACTGCATTTCATAACTTCCAGGTTTTACTATATAATGAAAAGAGCATCAACAACCATTTTGTAAACTGGCTATGTCTCTATATGTTTTGTGCACTGACCAAGTTAATAACAGATAGTAATACCTGAGTTCAGCAATTTCTTAAAATGAGGAGACAATTCTATTTTATTTAATGGCTGAGGGAAATTCACTTTCTCACAAAGCAGTTTCACAAAAGAAACAGCATGCTCTTACTTATAAATGCAAAAGCAGCACTTAGTTTTGAAAAAAGTCCCACATCAATTTACTTTCAAATGGAATCCTGCTGCATCTGACAAACTCTCAGAGATATGTGTGTCCTGTTGGGTTGTCCAAGCAGGCCTAGGCTACATGTTATGTACTTCTTACTTGCTAACTGCTCTGCATACTGGCACCAAGCATGATCTGTATGGTTCACATTGATGTAACCAAGGATGATAGGTGAATCTGCTGCTGCTCTTCCTCTATTCCTTCAGAGGTTCATCACTGTCAAAGCTCACAGTAAGAGCATCCATGAGTGGAGTATTAAAATCTAAAGTGGATACATCAACACACACACACATATTAATATTCGATCCACCCTATGGCTATAGCAAAAGAGTAGGAATTGTATGACCCTCCAGATGCTGTTCGACTGCAACTCCCAGCAGTCATAGGTAGCAATAGCAATGGAACAGAATGATGAGAGGCTCTGTTCAACAACATCTGGAGGGTTGCAAGTTTCCTTGTTGTAACACAAGATCCAAAGTGTACTTTTACCTTAACTCAGTTTCTGGTAACAAAAAGTTTACTAAGGAGTCAGTCAAATGCTAAGAATGTAAACTATGTGTGTGGTTACATTATTTGTTTAAAGAACTCTAGCCTTCAGCATACCTAATAGCTGAATAAAAACTGCAGTATCAAGGATGCAATTTTGTTTTAAAAGATCTGGATTTTGTAGCTCTAATGCACATAGCCCCTAACATTTAATTTGCTTTAACATTTAAGCACCTATGGTATCTTTTAACTGGACTCTTTAACTAGTCTATTAAAGATACCCATGTATTAAGTCAGGAATATCCAAGAAGGCAGTTAAATAAACCTGGAAAAAATATGTAAGCCAGTGGTAGCATCCACTTGGCGATGACACACAAAAGGGAACAAAATATTAAGAGAGGATGATTTAGTCACCAGTTGCCTTAGTTGCTTAATTTTGACCAAAAATATTCCGTTGGGTGGAGGCCAAACCAGTTTAGCCACTGCTGTTGCTTCAGTATTATAGAACTGCCAAGAAGCTACCTAAACTACTTCACTTACTCTTGCTAAAAGGAAATAATGCAAAAGTTGCATTACTGTGGTCAGCTAAACACTTTCTAATGATTTATTGCCCAAAGCTCATTTCCTGTAAGTGTTGCAGGATGATTCAACTACATCTGTAATCCAAGTATGTAGACACTACATCATGAGGGAAAGGTTCTTATTTTGCTTTGGTAGTATTCTTCTTTGGTGGACTACATTAATAATCACATTTAGCATTTACAAAGATGTAAATGTATGTATTCAAAGTACTACATATACATTATGTTTAATACAAAAGCAAAATATCAAGAAAAGGGTTGAATGCAGACAGAAGTATAAAAATCAACACCAAATTTTAACTGCTGGTTGCAAAACTGTTCAATTACTGCCTTTGACTATTCACATGTAGACAGATGAGGAGATAAAAAACTGTACTACTTACCACTGTGGCTGCATCCACAATGCAGAAATAATCCAGGTTGACACCACTTTAACTGCCATGGCTCAATGCTATGGAATTCTGGGGGTTGTAGTTTGCCGTGGCACCAGAGCTCTCTGACAGAGAAGGCTAAATGTCTCATAAACTACAATTCCCAGAATTCCATAGCATTGAGCCATGACAGTTTAAGTAGTATCAAACTGGATTATTTCTGCAATGTGGATGCAGCCTGTGATATGATATCTTGAAAATGACTACCTCAAGGCAATCTTGGACATGAACATTTTCAATAAACTTAAAAAGTCATTACTATATGTTATGGTGGTAATTTAGAAATGGCATTAAAAAGTGAAAATACCTCATTTCTGCTACCTGAAGATGGCATTAAAAAGTGAAAATACCTCATTTCTGCTACCTGAAGAACTAGCATTAAAGTGAAACTACAAACCCAAGCTTCGTACAAACCACAAATAATTGATTACACAGTATCCAATACAAGTTGTTTCTTTCGTATTTCAGACATAGGATTTTCTACTACAGTGGGCCCTTCACATTTGCTGGAATTAGGGGTCCAGGACCCCATGAAAATGAGGAAAGGGCAAATTAAAAATCACAATTCATTTTACGTGGGAGAACACCTCTCTAGGTATCTCTGGGTCCCCCAATACAACTTTATTGTCAACATCTACCAGACACTGACCATAGAATTGCACTGGAGGATGTACAAATGCCTAGAGAAGTGTTTTCTAGGAATCTCTGAGTCCTCCAGCGCAACTTCTGGCTGACGCTGACCACAGTGTCATGCTGGAAGATCTGGAGATTCCCAGAGAGAACATATTAACCAAATCTGTGAATAACCAAATCAGCAAAAGTCAAATTCACAAACGTGGAGGGCCGAATGTATTTATATTGGGTCATACTAAAAAAAATGAGGCTCATTGTCCAAAAAATACCCCTTGTTTCATCAATACCCCACACTGAAAGATGCCAAAATACTGAATGGGGAAGTAATATATACTTCATGGCCACCAACTTTACAGCCATGCCAAATGCCACTCATGAGCCACACTTAGGTTGGTCTGCTAACTGTTTGATACGTCCTTTCATTTTGAAAAGGGAGGGGTGAAGCAGATGGGCAGCTAGGAGTGGCCTGTGCCTTCTTAAAAACAACAAAGCTCCTTAAAAACCACAAAGAATTGATTATACAGTATCCAATACAAGTTGCTTGGGACAGTGGCAACCACATGGCCTGCTCTCAAAGCGGCCACTGCCGCAGTCCCAAACAGGCCACCAACAAGAGTGGGTTTTTGCTCCATTTTCTGGTGGCTTTGGGCACCTCTGATGGCTTCAGAGAGGCTTCTGGCCACTTCGAGGGCATGTGTCATCTGAATGCCATGCCCACAAAGCGTCTGGAAGCCGCTCCTTTTGACACGTCTGTTTTGAGTCTGAGTCATCTAAAAAACAAACAGGAGGGTTGTTCTTTTTTTTAAATTTCAAGTGGACCACCATATATAACTGACAAATCACATGATGTGTGCAGGCTTGTTATACAACTAAATATTTCGACCATGTCAGAGACTGCATTAGATGCTGGAATAATTCTGCCATATAGGCAGCAAAGAAGGCTACACAAACAACCTTTAATAACATTGTACAGCCTCAAGAGGATGTTACATTCTTAAATCAAAACTCTATACATATATCAGGAATGGTTTTAAAAGTTGCGGCAAGTCTGAAGACTGGTTTAAGGTTTTGTGCACTGAGACAAAATCCCTAACAGGCAGACATGAAATGCACATTATTCTGATCAAGAAATAATGGCTTCTGCACAGTGCAGGTACTCTGGTTTTAAGTACACAAGAGATTTATTTGCGAATGTTTATTATTAACTTTCATCTTTCTGAAAATGTGGGTAGAGGGCAAAAATCATACACAAGTCAGTTAACTTTCTTGTTTCATCAGGTTTCTGGAACTTTTTTGCTATGATTAATTTGTACAGTTTTCAGTAATTTCTTGAATTAGTAAACAGAGGGAATATTATGAGAGAAGAACTGCAACATAATTATAGTTGCTGGGAAAATAAAATCTTGAGTTTTTAGTTGTGGGATATCTACAACTAAGGCTGATCCAATCTTAGGCCTAAATCCAGTTATCAGTCCCAAATACAATAGAATGACTGAATCAATGGAATTTCTCATTAATTCAGTAAGTTCCCCCAATGATATCTGTTATGTGGATTGAAATGAAAATAGCTCTGCTTATAAACTCATTGGGAGGACCAGTGTTTGACACATACCCAGGACAAAAAAATAAAAATTCATTAAAAAAAAGCATTTCTTGTGATTCCATAGTCCCATCTCTAAAATTTTGTTTCACCATTCAGTCAGACCTGGACCCAAGGCTAATTAATTTCATACACTTTAGTTTGTCAAACTAGTTTTGAAAAATGTTTTAGTTTTTTTTATAAAAGCAAAACAAATTAATTCATCATCCATAATTCTGCAACTTTGTTTTGTTTAGAATAACTTAACACAAACAAGAATTTCAAACTGATGAGGTACCTTCTATGAAATCATTTTCTGTGTAAAGTTGTCGTTCCCCGATTGCATCATCTTCATCTTGACCATCTTCTTCATCTGGATTATTGATTACCTCCAGGCCAGCCTCAATTACTTCTACCAACTCATCTCGTTTATCTTTTCTAACAGGCTTCTCCTCTGGGTGGCGTGTAAGCCCCATCTCCAGCTGGAACACCTTCATGGAGGTAAAACTTTCGAAAGGAATGACTCCATATTCACTAGGCAATTTGGCCCCCATGCTTACTTCAGCTTTGTCTATTTGAGAATGCAGATATTCTAGGAGATCATTGGGTGCTTGTTCTTTGGTGCCTTGGTAGCCCATGCTGTTGACCCTTGGGCTTTTCTTTTCCTGTAATAATTTCAACTTATCACTCATTTCCTGAAGCTCCTGCTTTAACTGGGCAATTTGGCGTTTGAGGCTCATAGCCCTGGTTTGGTAGTGCTCTTCTTGTTCTTGCAAAAGAGCTTGATAATGTTCCTTTCCAAAATTCTCCCCTACAACACCAGGAAGTGATCCATTGTTATCTGTTTGTGGTGCACATTCAAGTAGGTACATGATCAGCAACAAACTCAACAGTAAAGCAAGTCCAACCAACAGCCATCGAGTCCTGGCTTGAAACATTAAGCCTCTTCTGGGCATTCTTAGAATACTTTAATTGTATTCCATCTAAAACTCCTGGTCATTAGTATTATCTGAAAGGAGCCATAGTTTTAATCAAAACAATTTTCTTCATTGTTACATCCACTTGTGTAAAGGGGGCCAATTTCTTTGAACAGTCGTCATATTCCAGCAAATACTGTCTTGTTCAACACCAACCCCCAACATTATTACCACTTCCATTATTGCAACCAATTACAGATTAACAGCCTGACAGGTATGGTGCTCACTATATTCATGGTGATCTGTCTAATTATAGAAGTTATAATTGATTCATTAATCCTTTGTTCTTCAAAGTCAACCACCTGAAATTTCAAATTCTGAGAAGTATAAAATGAAAATTAAGTTCTCAATTGTGAGATGCTCTTATAGACACAGAGACATTTTTTTTTTGACTCACATCCATCTACACAGCCCACAAAAGCCATCCATAAATCAGCAACAGTTGTTTTCATTGGGCAGTCTCCATGATATTCTCCTCTGACATTTGTGTTTCTTTCTCACCCTTCCTGGAAATCTGTGATCTGAATCAGCAAAATTAAGGAAGACCCTAAAATTAAATGAAAAGAACACTTGGGTTAGTACTACAAAGCAACTAGACATCTGGAAAGCACATGAAGGCAAGCTTTAATATCCTAAAAATGTAGACATGATTTTATTTTTTGTCCTGATCCAGGACTGGGGAGGGTTGTAAAGCTACAGTTCTCTCTACTGGGTTACACATCAGTGATCTCCTTCTTTATGAAAATATCTGAAACAGGAACATAACAAAACTAATAAAAAACAGTTTCTTTAACCATATAAACTAGACTTCTTCTTCTGTACAGTTTTGTCATTTCTGGAAAGTAATAAATTTTCTTAAAAATAGCAAATGTATTAGGAAGCTGGTGACTTTAGCTTCTATTTTTGATTATATTTTCTATCACTCTGAGGATTATTTATCATCTGTTGAATAAGGTACTAAAATAATCTGTAACTCTGGCAGAACAGTAACAATGAATCAAATTTAAGAAGGATTTAAAATTTAGCCAGGCTGTGTGTTTGTTAAGCATATGTGAAGTGAATGTTATAGTTGTGGAAGAAAAGAAGAGAGGGAATGTGATGAGAATTTTTAATTTTGTGGCTGCCTGTCAACTTGTAGGTTTGGAAGAGAATGTTCTCCCCTCTTTTGCTGTTGTTCATTCATTCATTCATATCCCACTTTTACTCCATTCTGGGAGTTGAGGTGTCTTACAAAAATAAAAACAAATATAGATTAAAATACATACAAAAACATCAGTAAAACATATAGAAGTTATTTAAAAAATACAGCTCAGAAATCTACAAAATCAAAACATTTTTAAAACACACTAAAAGGCAGAAGATACAAATTAACAGTGCAGTAACCAAGAAGACACTCTCCCTTGTTAATACCAAACATGCCTGGGGAAGTGAAGGTATTCAAGGAAGGGCCTCTCCTGAACATCTCTGAACCTCAGCAATCTCATGCAGGAAGAAACTGACCTTCTGTTAGCCTGGATTCAAGCCATACATGGCTTTATGGGTCATAGGCAGTACTTTGAATTGTGCCCAGAAATAGACCATCACATGTGGAGTTGTTGGCCCAAAACAGAATGGCCAACCAATGTGACTTCTATCCTCTTCAGTGATGTGGCATGCAGACAATGCATGCCCCCAACGTGGCTGAAAGCTGCTCTCAGGCCACCTAAGGCAGCCTGAATCCAGCCAGAAAAGGAGCAGTGACAAGATGCTCTTTCCCAGCGGCCTGTTTAGGACTGTGGCAGCGGCCAGCCTTGAGACCGAGGCATCCAGTCTCCATGGTCCCTGGATGACCAAGGCTGGAGTAATTAGAGGTCAAACCAAGCTGCTGGTCTGCTTCACCCATTTCTACAACGGAGCTCTATGTTCTCTGTAGCCATCCCAAGTTAACAATCTGGCCGCAGCTCCTTGGACTAAATGATATTTTTGACCACTTTGTAAAGGCTGTCCCATATAACCCTCCAGTTAACTGCAAAGTATCATTCAACAATCCATGTATTCAAAAGACTGTTGACAGCCAAGGCAAAAGCATGGAAGGAAAATGAATGCTGGTCACCAGAAAGAAATATTCAGGACTGTAAACAAGCTAACAAGAAGGAGATGTATTAGTGGCCTTTCATCATTGACTCAAAGGACTATCAGTGTCTTAGCAAGCTCTCCACTTTTCAACACAACTTCAAAATCAAAAGGGTTAACTATTCTTTGTAGCTCTACAATGGATTGCCCTTGCAACACAATTATTAACTCCTGATTTGGATAGGATGGTGAGCCTAAAATCATACAACACCCAATGCTCTTTGGTATTTGCACACTTTCAGGTAAATCATGTTGTTTAAAATTGAGTCCCTCCCACCCACCCACCCACCCATTTTACAAACTAGTTCTTCCTGCAGGTCTCATCATAGCCTTTAAGAGACTATCTGCTTGCAAAGTATAAATAGAGCAGTATTTGCTGTACTGGCTCTAGAACTGTGGGATTCTATGTGCAAAGGCCCATCTAGGATAAAGTGTTAATTTTTCATTTGATCTGCCTTTGCAGGGCAGAGAGAGTATTTATGAGGATGAGAACCCATCTACTTTATCAGTCTAAAAAACAACAAAATGCTCATGCAAAACCGGGGGGGGAGGGGGAATTACAAGAATGAGAATCTAGCCATACTAAGAATATTTAATTAATCAAAGTCTCATGTATGTAGAAGTGACTTATAAACAGACAAGTCTTCACATCTGGCTTTTGGTAAATGATTCAATCACTAACAATGCAAGAAAGAAAGGGCAACTACAAATGCCACACTAGGACAAACGAACAAGACAAACCACCATTTCCCAAATCTCTGTATTAGTTTATTATCTTTTCCACAATTGGTGGGGAAGAGCAGGCAAAATAGCTGGGTTTAGATCTGCTGCTTAGCAAAACCAAGATTTCATGTACAATGTTTTCAAGAGCCCATTCCAAATCCTGCAGAGGAAGTTGATTCAAAAGTTCTGCAACAAATACATTCAAAAAGACATTCATGTAGACATTAAACTTTGCTTCCTTGTTACTAGCTGCAATTAGCTATACTTGAGTAAGGCAAACCCGAACAACAAAGCTCAGTCTGTTTATAGTTTCAAGAAGAAATTAGACTAACAATGGTAACAGTCATAGAACCATCCATTTATCCTGGAGGCAAGTGGGCGGCTGAATCCTCACAGCATTAATTCCCTTTCTTGACCATGACAAAACATCCTTTTGAGGACAGCACTCATCTTCTTAACTTTTAGTAAGACTAGTTATAAGGAATCACAGCACTCTTTAACAAATCACCACAATACCCAAACACATTAAGCAGCCAGTCCTGTCTTTTCCCAAACAGTAAGTCAGGCAGCCATGGTCTAACAAGCTGAATGTTTGGGAAAGGAACAAGACTGCAGGCCTCAGCAGACGACTCAATTGAGCCGTCTCCGAGGCCAGGAAGAGGAGGGTCCACCGCACGCGCGGCGGCCCTTCCTCTTCCTGAGGTCGCCCTGAACGCTTCCGGGTCACCGCACGCCGGACGCGTTCAGGGCGACCTCCCTCCACAGCGTCCGGACGCGCTGTGGAGGATAAGTCGCAAAAAGGGCGCCCGCCGCTTTTAGGGCGCTCTTTTTGTGACTTATGAAAGGAGTGCCTTTTTGGCGCTCCTTTCAGGGCCGCTGGGGAGGCGCCGCGGTGGGGCTGCCATAGCCCCGCGGCGCTCCGGACCGGGGCGTCTCCGACGCCCCGGTCTGCATCCCCCCTGCATCTCCATTTTTAATGAAGATGGCCAACTGGCAGCTTAAAGGCCAGACTGAATACCAAAACAACATTATCTGGCTTCCAATAACTATAGCAAGTTTTAACATACATGTGTATGTGTGTATACACACATGCCTTGAAGTCACCTGTAGACTTGTGGCAATGCCATAAATTTGATAGGGGTTTCTTTGTTGTTGCTGCATGCTTTCAAGTCATTTCCAACTTATGATGGCCCTAAGGCATTTCATGACATTTTCTTCACGAGATTTGTTCACAGGAGGTTTGCCACTGCCTTCCCCTGAGAACATAAGATTTGTCCAAAGTCACCCAGTGAGTTTCATGACTGAGTGAGGAATTGGACCCTGGTCTCCAAGAGTCACAGTCCAACATTCAAACCACTGTACCATGCTAGCTCAAGAAATATTCAGAAATGGTTTTGCCAGTTTCTTTCTCTGAGCCAGGGGTAGGCAACCTTTCCCCTTTAAGGGCACAGGGACTTCAGCTCTCAGAATCCCAGGAGCTATTGGCCAACATGGGACTATTGGCCAACATGGCTGAGGCTTCTGGGAGCTGAAGCCTTTAAAGGGGAAAGGTTGCCTACTCTTGCTCTGAGCACCTAGAGCTCAGCCTAAAGTACCTGCTAAATGAATTTAAATTTTACTGCCCTTTGTCTCACATGGCCAAAAGAGGACTGATCTCTGCTTGCATTGAGATCCCTCCAAACCAAATGAACAACAGAAATAGCATTTGATACAAAATGTAGGCCTGTGACTCAAACACCATCACTTTTTTTCTTGTCATATATACCTAATGAAGAAGCCGATAGAACTTCAAAAGCTTGCTTGACGTGTTTTGTGCATTTTGGTTGGCCAGTAAAGCTATTACTCTTCTGTGGATTTTGTTTTATTTTGCTGTATAGACAACATAGCTACCCCAAATAAGTTTCTTACAGACCCTAGTCTTCATTGGTGGTCTCCCACTCAAGTACTAACCACGGCCGACCCTGCTCAGCTTCCAAGATCAGAAATGACTTGGTGCCTTTAGGGTATTTAGTTAGAGTATGGTAAAACATTTATTCAGTCTTATTGGAAAGGAATAGAAGCAAATGAGTCCTCATATATATTTCATATTACTTCTCTCTCACATGCATTCTGGGAAGACAAAAAAACCTTGGCCACTTTATGCCATTGAAGCATCTGAAGAAATGAGCGGTCTCTCTCTCTCACACACACCTGTCACTTGTGTTTAAATGACACATGTCTATCAACATTAACCATTTATTGGAAAAGAAGCTTTCACTGAAGAAGATTCTTCCAAAATACAAAAGAGATTTTAAAAACTGGAAAGATGAGATGCATAGAAGATTCTAGTTAGTACCCCAAATCCAGACACTATTGTACTATGATTACTGAGGCTACCACATTGAATTATAATGAAGCTATCAAATCTCAGAGTACAGCTAATATACTGATATTCCCTTCTAAAAGCATTTTTCTAAACTTATTCTCAATATGAAACTCAAATGAAATCAGCATCTGTGGCCTCTAGAAAAGGTCACTCTTGGATGCTGATGCTGTTGAAAGAAACACTCTGTAAATGCAAAAGCAGCTATGTGGAAAGCCTATGTTTAAAATGATCTAGAGTATTTATCCTACTATACTATTGTACTAACACGTCTCTGCACAGGGTGCATGCTGAATATCTGAATGCTTTGGCTGCAACCAGTTTCTCATTTAAATCTAGCCCTATTCTCTAACTGTGAGAAATATTTTAAAATTTACTTCTTTAAAACAAACACATTCATTCTTTGCAAAATCATTAAAGGAATATGCTTCTTCCTCAAAAAATATCAATTCTGGCCTAAATCCAACTGTTAGTCCCAACTAGAGTAGACTCACTGAATCAATGGGGAAATTGTCAAGTCTTACAGATGCTCCATTTATCCAAAGGGTCTATTCTAGCAGGGACTAACATTTGTATGTAGGCCTTTGGGTTTGAGCAGTACCATATATACTTGACTATAAAGTGAGAAATTTATACCCCAGAATTGACCCTAAAATCCTGGGCCAACTTATATATGGGTCAATATATTAATACTGCTTAGAAAGGTCCTGAAACAAGCACTACTTTGATGCCCCACTCTTCTTTAATCTTCCTGCCAGGAGGCAAGTGTGTGTGTGTGTGTGTGTGTGTGTGTGTGTGTGTGTGTGTGTGTGTGAGTTTCCCAACTTTAAAGCCTTCTCTTCCCATCAAAGAAACACCCCATTTAACTCCACTTCTTTCCCTTCCCAATCCGATTTTAAAGCCTTTTCTTCCCATCAAAGAAACACTCTTTTTAACTCCATTTCTTTCCCTTCCCAATCTGATTTTAAAGCCTTCTCTTCCCATCAAAGAAACATCTCATTTAACTCCATTTCCTTACTTCCACAATCCAATGTTAAAACCTCCCCTCCAGCACCTCCAGAGAAGGAGAATGAGGGACAGAAGTGGTGTTTCCATTTTCCATCCTTTGTTATAGTCCTCTAAGTTTATACCCTCAACTTATCCACTGGTCATATCAAAATCCATTGTTTTTACCCTGAAACCTTCTCTTGACTTATACTTGGGGTCGACTTGTGCACAATTATATATGGTAGTTCAGCAAAAAAATTAATAAAAGCTCTAAAAAGTTATCTGAAGCTTTCAAAAGCAAACAAGGGGCTCACACATGGCTGATAATATGTAGGATCATAATTATTAGTCTTCGCAATGTGTAGGATCATAATTACTAGACAAATCAGGAGCACTGCATACTCACAGAGGAACAATATAAAATTATGTTCAGGTCTCCATTTCCAAGGCAACTGGGATTTTCCCCAAAGAATATGTTGCAATTACTTTAAAATGAAATTGTCAGTACAAAGATCGCCCGCCCACCTGATTTCCGAGACCTAGTTTTCATTTACCAGTAGTCTTCCTACAGATGTCAGTGTAGCACCACTTATATTTAGACTGACCAATAACTTTTGTTTTAAATAAAATAATCAGCATTGTCAGCAATTTAAGAAAATTGGTATGTACAATTCACAATTTAAAGATTAAGATGTAGTTTCCATGTTCTGTGGTTTCACTGAGTTAACTGAGCCAATGAACAAATTCCATTACTCACAGAAACTCACTCTGAAGAAAACCATTACCCAAACCAAGGCTATCTATCACGTATGTGTATGTGCCTTCAAGTCACCTGCTGATGGAAGATGCAGTCTAACATCTGGAGGCCTGTGCTCCTACGCAAGAAGCCAACCAAAATTCCTGACAGTTTGGCCAACATTTCTATCACAATAAACCTAATCACACCAATTCTTTAGAGAGCTGATGTGAATTTTATTTCCCCAAATTGACCCAGGGCTCTTGGGGAGGAGTAGCAGCTGCAGGCCAGAAAATTAACTTTGGGCTAAAAGGTTCTTTGGTTATCTAATTAAGTTGAAAAAATGTCAGTAATTTTACTTTGATGTGACAAATTCTATTTTCACAGTTTTCTTTGATTTTTTTTTTTCTATCTAAGGCAAGCATGGGAAACTTATTGCCCTCTAGATGCTGTTGGCATAAAAATCACCCATCAGCCTAGGCAAAATAGCCCAATGGTAAGCCCTGATGTGAACTGCAATGTAACAGCATCTGCTAGGCCACACTCTAGATATGAAGGGACTAAGTAAGATGCTTTGTTGTAAGCAAACATGATAATCAATTTACAAAAATATTTGCCTTCATGATGCTTTCAGGGCCAACTAGAAAAGCTGTTTAACTATATTATTTTTCTAAAGGAAGCTACAGGCTTGAAACCATGTTTATCCACCAGATGTTTTGCCGAGTCACATGGCAGAAGGCCAAGCTGTTCCTTTATCTGTAAATATTGCTGGTCTCACACAATAAGCCACTACACATTTAGCATATCTTTGTTGTAAGAGGACCTTTGATAGGTAGCTATTGTGGGTCACAGTCTAACATATCAATTCAGCCAAACTTAAGGGGACAGAGCTTAAAAAAAAAATGCAGCCAGTATGAAGTGTCCTTATGAATTCTGTGGCCTTTTAATTTTTTCATCAGAATTCTGCTGGACAAGCAACAATGGTAGTTCATATGTAGATTATAGGGCATTAAACAACGGAAGAGAAAACCCAAACAAAATTTTCCATATCTGCACTATAAAGAGATGGCACAGCCTTAAGGTCAGCATCAAAGGCACTTATCTCCCTTGGGGCTGTCAAGGCTCTCCAGCCCTTCCTGATGATTCCCCCCCCCAAAAAAACCCAAACAATTTTTTAAAAATCACCTTGACTAGCTGGAAACCAGTGCATCAACCCTGACCTACCCCACCCTCCTCCTTTCCTTCCTGAACAATGCTTCTGGACTCCAAGATAAAAGATGGGGCACCTTGAGGGTAATGCTTTACTTTTCAACATCCTCAGCAAATACTTTATTAAACAAGGAAGGAAGGAACCCTTTCTGGTGCCTATAAGTGCCCTGATATCCCTATAATCCAACTATATTTTGATATCACATTGTTGGAAGGCTGCGGAGGCTGTGATGACTTACAAAACTCCAGAAAAGGTAGTTACAGCCTTACATTGTTGTGGGTAACATACCTAGTAAGGCAGGAAGTAGAGGTATGAGAGGATAGTGGAAAGGAACTGTCCTGTTTTTCTCTCTCACTATTGTATAGCATATTCTTTCTGTGTATTCAGAAGAGGGTGAATCTGGAGAGGTTCAACAAGAACAGATTCCGTATATTCATATGCCAGGACACACACATGCCACATCTGCATAGTACATGGAAAACAAATCTTCCATAGCAATTGTTTTATCAGTGTTGAAAATAAAGTTCATATGTGTCGATCACTTTTTTTCCAGCTCAGGAACACTTCTTTAGCCCTATGCTGTGCTTGATTTAAAACCACAAATTTATCTCACTGAATTCCTACTTCATCAATTCATTTATCTCCCACAGCACTGTCAGTTGTCTACAATATATTCTGTCAAATGGGGACCTGTTAGCAATTGTTTTCCCCTTATCCAAACAGTTCTTATATGGTTAACACAATGTGACTCACTAAGGCAAAACATCCAGTCAGTTCTTCCACTGTACTTACTAACTTTGAGAACAGAGACAAAATAGCAGCTCTCCTTTTCAAATGTCACAAACAAAACCACACTGAAGATTTCATTTTTAAGTAGGTAACAAGGCAATTCAGCTGGAAACAGTGCTTGTAAGTGAGAGGGAATACTGTCCTTTTCATCTACATAGGGCAAGATTAAATAGGTACTGCAGCCAGTTGTTTTAACTGATGTTACATGATCCAGTGAATTCACAATAAGTTTTTAAAGTGCCCGTAAGAAACTCCACATTACTGCAGACAAAATCCAATTTGATGTTCCTCATCCCTCCACTACAAGTTGTAAGCCAGTAGATCATGTGAGTCATGGCAGTCCTGCCCTAGATGCAATCATCCAAGATACTTTTTGAGACATTCTTTTATGGTTTTTATTTTATTAATAGTAATTGTTCTTCTCATGGTTGTGACTGATAACACAGTATACTTTCAAATTGAGAATTTAATAATTGAAGCTTATTAGCAAATAGTTTATGTGCTTATAATGCAGATACGCGGTGGCTGCAAGATTGGCAGGTCGAAGACCCAAGCACCACATGACAGAGTGAGCTAGTTTCAGCTTCTGCCAACCTAGCAGTTCAAAGCCATGCAAATGCAAGTAGCCATGCAAATGCAAGTACCACTGGGGACCCTCTGGGGCACCATTTTGGAATCCAAAATGGCACGCCGGAGGAGCCCTGTGGCGACACCGGACCTCTCGGAGGCCTGCCGCTGCCAAGGGAAGCCTCCTGGGGGGCCCCTGCGGGCCTCTCGGAGGCCCTCGGAGGCTCGGAGACCCAGCGCAGCCAAGGGAGCCCTCCTGGGGGGCCCCGACGTTGTGCGCATGCGCGCGTGATGCAAGGGGGGCAGCCGCCATTTTGTTTTTGAAAATGGCGGCATGCACGCGCAAGCACGCACACGCACCTGCCCCAGCGCCATTTCCCACCCTTCTCGGCCCGTCGGCAAAAAAAAGTTGCCGACCCCTGTCTTAAACAGACCACAGGCTACAATAATTTGAAATTATACTATCTCATATCCATTTTCTCCCCCATTTTAAACACTTGTTGTTCTTTTATCCAACTCTCCATGTCCACACTCTAGCTATGTATCTGCTTGTTTCTTCAACAGTTAACATTACCAATTTACTTGATCTCGCATAAACCAAACACCACTGGGACTGAATAATTCTGTTGCATCTCTGCACCAAATGCAATTGAACAAGTCACACTCAAAGTAGAGATGTAATAAAATTACTTACTTTTAGGAGGTGGCATACCAAGAGAAAAGACCCACAGAGAAACACAAGAAGATGGGCTCCCTGTAAGGATGTTGAGTTTCCATTCTTACAACAGTCTAAAGGGCACAATTTGGCAACAGAGCAATGCTGTGCCAGTTCTTAAGAAAAACAATGGCTTTCAACAATTGGTGGATCAAAATGTGCCCTCTCTTTCCTTCCAAAAAATTCACACACATATATTCACTTAATTTTAAAAAAGCACACAAAGCTAAAGCATTTGTAAACATAATGAAACATTCTTGTTAAAATGTGACTGCATTATCTACAGAATTAAAGCCATCTAAAACAAAAATACTAAAAAGCAAAAGATAAAATCTAAAGAACAGCATACCAGGAAAAGCTTTTGCAGTCAAAAAGCATCTTCAAACAGAAAGGTTTTTACCTGCTCACAGCAGGAGGGAGCTATCAGGCTCCCCAGGGAGGACGTTCCAAAGCTTGAGAGTAACCACCAAGGAGATCTAGGATTTGGAAAACACCGCCTGTTCCAAAACAGCCTTTTGCACAATCAGTACAATCAAGTGGGAAAGGTTGACTGTTTGAATTCTTCCCAGAACAAAACAAATCATTTCCTGCTCCTATTAAAAAACTGCCTGTTAGGAAAACATCCTCCTGTCACAATTTTTTAAAAGTTTCTCCTCCCTATGAAATTAAAAAAACACACATATTGCTCTGCAAGATGAATTAAGTCTAGGAAGATGTCTCAGTTTTATTTTCCTGTCAGTGTCAACTAGCTTAAAGGCTTATTTAACCTCCGGAATGACGGAAATCTTTGATGCCCAAACAGTGCCCAAACAAAGTTATCTACTCATACCCTATTAATGCCACAAGACAGAACACATGCCCTTCAGCAAGAGCCAGAATTTTATAAGCAGTCAGGCTGCATTATACTACTTTAATAATAACTATATAACTCACAACTTTGCTCAGGAACAGTTTGGGCTGTAGCAAAATGAATGATTGCTTCCTACCACAAGAGCCTGCTTGCTCTGTATACTTCCCAGAGTCCCTTCTCTGAGTTTCACTGCTACTGAATGTCAGTAGGATGACAAATGGAGCAAGGGCATTCCCACTGTTATCCAGCACCAGTCAAAAACTTTATTATTTGGCCAGAAGAATGCTGAGACAAAAATCTATTCTTTAACGTGAATGTACAGTATGTTGCTTTCCAAATGGGCATACATACAGGAACCCATATGTGTTATTATGTATATATGCTTTCATATGGATTCTATGCTCTGCCCTCAGCCTACCTTTTTCTATTTCTCTTCTGCTTATATTTTACTATTTCAGTGTATTTCAATCTGGAGTTTAGTGCTGTAGAGCAACTTACATATTTGCCAGATAAATAACTGTTGAGAAACCGATGTTTTCACCACCCTTCATCTCCTAACACAGCCTCTTCAACTGAGGGTTACCTACTATCAGCTGAGCTATGGAAGAAAAGCTTCAGTGCCAAGTGATTTTATTTTATTGCCATCTACTGAAGCTACTACCACCCTACTGAGTTAAGAGAAACACCTATCCTGAGATGAATGGGGGAATCAAATTGCAGAGGAATCCATTTTTTATATTCTCGTGTCAAGAAGGTCCATTTTCCAATACACATGTTGTTTCTGAAAAAGGCAAATATACTGTATAAACTTTGTGCAGATACAAAACAACAGATGTCTCATTAAACCCTAGCACTAATGGTTACTCCTAAAACTAAGCAATTAAGCGGAATTTAACAAAAACAATGACACCAAATACCAAGAATAGTTGAACTTAACCATTATTTGTGCCCAAAGCCATAACTGAACATACCATGAAAGCTAAGATAGCACAATATACAACGTCTGCACTGCCACTTTACCCTGGAGTGATCATATCTAAAACAACAGCTCCTTCAGATATTATGACATGAATACAATACTATAAAATCAGCAAATCTTAGACAAGCCTGGAATACCATTAAGTGGCAAAGAAACAGATAGCACTTCTGAACTACCTTAAAGCAAAGCCATTAACTGCAATGCTGACTCTATGACAAATCAATCAAAATATAATTTTCCATTGGATTTATGTTAAGAACTGTGAAGTTATTCTAGAGTTAGGCAGTCGACATTGTAAAGTTAATCTAGATATACCTAGTCAACGTAATTTCCCTATTATATTTAAATAATCCATCTGGCATGTGTATCTTTAATCCACCTAGCATGTGTCTAGTATTGTGGACATGACATAAAAGTGAAGATTCCAACACAGCCGTTTATGGATGCTGTGGGAAATATAAGTGAGTTTTCTTTTTGCCTGGTTAGATTCTCAGCCACAATGCTGCCTGCACTACTTCAGCAGTAAACATTTTTTTTAGGTTTTTGTGGGTTTTTTGGGCTGTGGGCCATGGTCTAGAACAGGGGTTGGCAACCTAAGGCCCATGGGCCGGGTGCGGCCTGCGGAGGCCTTGGGACCAGCCTATGGCCAGTCCTGCTGCCGCCGCCACGCATATGTCGCCGCCACGCTGCGCGCAAGCACAGCCGCCATATTGGCGTCCGAAATGGCACCCGTGCTTGTGCATGCATGCGCATGATGGCAGGTGCCATTTTGGAACACCCAGTGGTGCCGTCGCCGTGTGCATGTGCACGACGCCAGCGCTGTTGGGCCTTCCAAAATTGCGCCCGGTGTCGTGTGCATGCGCAGGGGCAAGTGCGCATGTGCAAACGCACACACACCGAAACCCCCCCACACCATTTCCCCCCCCCGGCCCCCGGCAACAAAAAAATTGCCAACCTCTGTTCTAGACGTTTTGCCTGCATCTGTGGCTGGCATCTGCAGCTGGCATCTTTCTCTGCAGATGCTAGCCACAGATGCAGGCGAAACATCAGGAATACATTCTTCTAGAACACGGCCTCACAGTCCGAAAAACCCACAAAAACTTATGGATGCTGGCTGTGAAAGCCTTCGACTTCACATTAAGCATTTTTTTTGTTTGGGGGAAATAGATGCATTCTGTTTTGAATCTTGATAATGGACACATTATAAAAAGTAGAAATGCTCCCATAATTAATACTTGAGTTTTTAATTGCAAAGATATAAAGCTATAACACTTTACATTAAATGTATTAAACGTTTTCAATATTCACATGCACATAACTATTGAAAATACCCACTGCTCCTCTTAAGCACAATGTGAAATACTCAAAAAATGTATATTTTACTTGCTATACTGTGCTTACTGTGTCTATAATGAAGTTTTCCAACTTTTACATCTAATACACAAAACTACTTACATTAACCTACTTGCAACTGAAGACAGATGTGATGTAGGCTGCTCCCACACTGTAGAATTAATGCAGTTTGCCACCACTTTAACTGTCATGTCTCCATCACATGGGGTACTGGGATTTGTAGTATGTTGTGGCACCAGAACTCTCTGACAGAAAAGGCTAAATATCTCACAAAATTACAAATCCCAAAACTCCATACCATTGAGCCATGACAGTTAAAGTGGCAACTAACTGCATTAATTCTGCAGTGTAAATGTAGCCATCCTAACATCCACAAAAATAAGATATGGAACTATGTGCTGCCTTTCCTCTTATAAACAAATTTTTACCACTGTTGTCTATGGTTTCGTATTACATTTTGACTGGTATTAACTATGGTTGAACACAAGCCTGGGTACGTCTCAGGTGTGATTTCAAATTCTGAGTCAGCAATCTCATCGAGGTTTATTAAAATGTTGGGTAAATTTTGGTGCAGATGCAACACCAAACCATGACTAGCATTCAAAGTTTTTACAGTGCAATGACATCTAGGCCACATTGCGTAATACATTATGTCACAGTTCATTTGGCCATGTCTGTGTTCCTAATCAAATCATGTATAAAAATATCATATTTAAAATATTGTTTCTTACAGTATTTCTCAGGGTCTACAAAAACTGAAAGTCTTCTTTTAAAGAACCAACAAGCCTACTGTCTTTAAATTTGCTGATACAGCCCACCTTCTCCAACCATGGGCTTGCCATCCGTGGATTTAAGCATCTTAAATCCACCTTATCCATGGATGTTTTATCCATGGATTCAAGCATCCATGGCTTGAAAATATTTTTAAAATACAGAAATCCCAAAAAGCAAACCCTGATTTTGTCATTTTATATAAGGGATGCCATTTTACTATGCCACTGTATTTAATAGGACTTGAGCGTCCATGGATTTTGGTATCCACAGAGGTCCTGGAAGTAAACCAAAGTGAATACCAAGAGCCCACTGTATTTTAATCTGCAGCTGTTCCCTGATTCAATCCATGAGGAGACACAGGCAAGAAATAATAATAATAATAGCAGTAGTAAAAATTCTGAGTGTTTTTCTTCAAAAAATAAAGTCCAGATCAGAACAGAGATTCATCCTGAGAGCAGGCAACTCAACTGATGTAACTATTTAGGTACATATTTACTTTAATTAATGAAATCAGACCACACATTCTTTTTTCAAAAATCTATGGCATAATGCTTCAAATGCTGTAGAACAGAGGTTTTATACACTAATGAACTAAAGCAGCAAACATATTTGTTGTATGTGACCTATATCCCTTTAGAATGTTTTT
>JAIPUX010001880.1:655798-672473 GCA_020142125.1 Phrynosoma platyrhinos | reverse complement strand
CATAATTCCCATATATCACTGAATGCAATGGCAATAGTTGTGACATAAGTAACTAGCCAAATTGAAATTATACCTTTAAATTACATTATCATACTCACAGCCTAAATGTATTTACATGTACACTGTTTCATGTGATTAAAGTGAAAATCTGGTAAGATATTTTTAAAGAACATTTTAAATTTAATTTTAACGAACAAACTGGAGTCTCTTCCTCCTCTCACTGAGTCTTGCCTTCTTCCACACCATCATCAGTGTTTTAAAGGGATGCAGGCGAACACCACAACCTCCACACACTTAAGCTGTCAGCTGGTGTGGACTGAACTCCCTGCACCTCCTTACTATTGCCCCTGGCCTAACCTACTTCACAGAATTGCTGGGAAGATACTAGGGGGAAGGAGAGCAGCCCACTACCTTGAATTCATTAGAGAGAAGGCTATGACTGTAACTAATAAACAAGAAAGTTAATTCATTAGTGGTGCATGAGGAGCAGCCACCGAGTAGATAAAGCTAGTTTGTAAACCATTTCCATAGCATCAGCCTTCCTTAGGAAAGCTACTTTTTTCCACAGCATAGCTGCCCGCTCTCCTAGGGTTTGGACTGGGATCACATTACTTGGAGAGTTTTCATCAGGTGCCAGTGCCACTTGAAGGTGAGGTAGGTGGTGAGTGGGGAGAGCCTACTTTGTTGTGGTACTCTGCTTTTGGCATGCTGTCTCGGGTGCAAAGGGGGTGTACTGGACTTTCTTTGAGCCTTTAATCACTAGAGTGCTTTTAGGGCAGGCCATCATCATTCTGTGGTCTTGTTATTTTAGCTATTGTTTCTATTTTAATTATTGGATTTTATTTGTAAGATGCCCTGGTAATTTGACTGAAGTTGTACTGCCGGTGTGCTCTTGGGGTGTGAAAGGGGCAGTCCTTTATGTTAAAGCATTCTTTATTCTATCACAGTTATGGCAAACCTAAGGCATGCGTTTGCCAGAGTTCGGTACTAGAAAGCCAGAGGGACACAGCACTTTGTGATAAATAAGTGGGTGTTGGGTTACAGTTTGGGCACTCAGTCTCTACAAGGTTCACCATCACTGTTCTCTCACATCTCTTTTTGAAGAAACCAGTGTCGTATCTTTGAATGTTGCACAAAATTGACTGTCTTTGCTCGAATGATATTATAGGCATCTTGATAATAGCTATCTGCATCCAATCAGGGCTGTACATAAGGCCTCCATGTTATGTGTTGTCTCACCTTCAAGCCTCAGACTAAATGGCTGCCTGTGTCTTGCAACTAGCCCACTTTCTGGCTGTGGTGTCACTCCTCCTCTTGCTTCCCCTCAAGGGCATAGTCTCAAATGATAGTGGATCCAGCACTCCTCCTCTTGCTTCCCCTCAAGGGCATAGTCTCAAATGATAGTGGATCCAGCACCTCTCCTGCATGTGTTCCTGTTTCTGAGGCATTAGCCTTTCCTTCCTTGCAGCCTCTACCCTATCCTCCTGTTGCCTTTTTATCACTTCCATTTTCCTCTCTTTCCTTTTCTGTTTCCCTGGCTACTGACCCCATCCCTTTGCTCTGTGACTGCTCTTCTGGGGCCATGCCTTCCGTGGATTTTGGTCCATGCCACAGCTGTCTGCATTCACCACATTTTTTGTCTAGGTCCAGACTCTTGTATATTGGCCGTTTTCTTACTGCTTCTTCTCTGGTCCTTATGCCAACTACAGAACCCAACGAGCCACAGCACAATATAATTAATGAAATAAATGTGAACATAATGTTTTCATACAGCAGATAAAGTCTGGCTCTCCAGATGTTGCCGGACTGACATTGGCTACGCTAAGGGTAATGGAAGTTGCAGCTCAGCATCTTTGCCCTCACCTGGTATGTAGCCATGGGGAAGGATAGACAGCTCCTCCCTTGCTGTAGATTTGACTAGGTGGTTTTTAAAATGCTTTTGTTATATTGCACTGATTCTGCTTTACAATGAGGATGCATAATTTCTGTGGCTCTGAAGCTTTATGTGGTGCTACTTTATGACCCAGTTTGTGCACCAGCTTGGACAAATTCCACAGCCATCCCTGCTGAATTCTGGGAGTTATCATCCAAAAATATAACTTTTCCAAGTTCTGGTATGCACATGAGCACCCATATGGGCATACATGATAGCAATTTTTATTTTATTTTATTTTGTCACTGGGAGGAAGTGAAGAACCTTCTCTTCATCCTTTCCCCAAGCTGAAAAGAATGACTTACATGTGAATTCCAATGGAGAGAAAAGAAAAATCTTGCTTCCTTCAGCCCCCAACACAACTCTTTCCTCGCTCAGCAGCAGCAAGAGGAGAAAGAGAAGTAATCTGTATGAAACAGAGGTGTGTGGGGTCAAGGAACTTCTGGAGTGAGCTGCACCTAAGGTCTTGGGATGGTACAGCTTCTGCTTTTTATCTACTTTTGTTTCAGGGTCTGGATGGTTTCTGGGGCCATTGGCAATGACTGAGTGTGCATGAGCTTATGGCTCTTCTCTCACAGCTGACATGGAGACCTAACCATGCATGTGGTTTTCTAGAATAAAATCCCTATCTGCAAACAGAATCTAAAATTTTAAATGCTTGGCTAGTAATGGGTAAATGAACTGGCAGTCAGAAAACATTATTAGTTTACCAAATATTCATAACGTTACAGTGACTGGTTAAAGCCAAATCCTCACACCTACATTCCCTTCTTCCAGCCCCCTACTTAGATCTATTTTTGGTGCTGGATATTATAAGAGACCTACATCCCAGGCTGCTAAGCACAAAATATTTGGAGTGATGAGTTTTTGAAAGGAATGCAAATGATTTTGATTTTAAATAATTTTTGTGTGTGTAGGGAAAGCAAGCTAATAAAAAATATCTTTGTTTAAACATCATTTAGAAAGACACCATGAATGACTCTAGAGAAGTAGGAAATTATCACATTTGCGACAAAATGAGGTCACTGGTTCTAGTTTAATGAAAGCATACTTGAATAGCTTTAGAATTTGCAGCACTATTTGCACAATAAGGTTATCTCATCATCCTAAGATGGGACCTCACTGACTGACATAGCTACCAATGTATCAAAATGGTTGGAACACTTCCCCAGTTGGGAGAGAACTGAAATTTGGTAAACATGGAATGCAAACCACCCTGGTTATGGGGATATATTTTTTTTAACAAATGCTATGCTTGCCCTCTTGAGTTGTACCCACATTTTTGCCTGCATAGCCTTATCTGAAAACATAATTACTGTATAAAATGCAAAAATAAAATTGCCACTGCAATCCTTTCAAGCCTCTTGAGCACTCATCAGGCTTGAAAAGAAATTGCAATGGCAATTTTATTTTTGCATTTCTTGATAAAGTTATTATGCTTTTCAATAAATGAGGTGTTGTAGATTTTTAAAAAAAAATAATTAATGGCAAGAGGCATACATGAATTGGTGATTATTTCTGTCTTTCGTGTCCCATCACCATCTACCAGGGCCTGTTTATTGGCTGACAAGTGTTATCTTTTTATAGAACTCCCTGCATCCAATGAGGAAGATATGAAAAAAGGTAGATAACTAGATATTGTACTGTTTAACTGAGGCTGAAGGAGAGAGGTATGTGAATATATTGTTTTCTCAAAGAAAGCTTCTTTTGATTTTGCCACAGTGGTGATGATGCGCTATCCAAGAAAGAGGCCATAATCATTTAATATATAAACAAGCCCAAGGCTGGGATAGATAGTCATCAATTCTAGAAGAAAAATCAGCTGCTCTGCCATGTTTGCAATTATAAAAGCATGAATTCAGTTATAATGTGCCATATTTTGACATTTTTCAACATCTTTGAATAAAACAAAACAGATGATAGCATATTACCTTCTTTTTCTTGTTTTGTACCACTTCCCTCTTCATTCTTTCACATGGTGGTCCATTATTTGTGTCAGGCTATATTCCTGATTTGAGGATTAGTGGAAATATTGTAACCAGCTCCGTACCCCATACATTGGGCAGTTCATCTATATTTCATTCTTCCATGTGTTTAACAACCTTTATTACTATTTGATTTGCAGGACAAATTGTGTTCATGGACTGTGGTGATTATGGTATAACATAACATGAAACATAACAGTCTGCCTTGGTGTTTAATGTCTTGGACAAAGAAAATTGATGATAATATGTACAGATATCGTTCCCAAGTAAGATCTTTGACACACAAAGCTCAAAACTACACAGCTGCTGATACTGAATCCAAATGTTTAATTACAATTTTTAAGGGAAGGTGAGACTGACAGGTTTTCTTAACTATTGCTGATCAGACTTTGGGGAAACTGATAGTAAGGAGAGTTGAGATACCTACTAAACTGAAAATCTAATCTGAAATTAAGAGAAAGAAGTAAAGAAGAGCCATTATTTTCTCTATAATCAGCAGCTAATTCAATGGGTGTTTTAATTGGAACTAATAATTGGATTTATGTCCACATTATTTAGAGCACTGTGAACAAAAATGGATCATTAAGACCTCCAAAAGAATTCCTCCAAACCAGGAATGGATGTTAAAATGGCGAATGAAACACCAAGTGGAAACTGTACTGAGACACAAGAAGTCCCCTCTTCATATATACACTTATGGGGTCTCAGCCAACAGCAATGGACCAAGAAAAGGATCTTAGGGATAGAATGAACAGCTCAATTACAATGTTGACCTAGTATGTGGCTGCTAAAATTATTTCTATGCTGGAAATAATTATGGGGAAAAACAGAACTGTTACTATCCTCCTCCCTTTATTATATATATGGCGACACTGCACTTGGAATAGCAGGTACAGTTCTGGTCATTGCATCTGAAAAAGGAAATTGTAGTTCTGAAAAAGATGTATAAAAGAGGAACAAGAAAATGGACAAGTAGTGGGACCAACTGCTCTGTGAGGAAAAATTGCAGTGTTTAGGACTGTTTACCTTAGGGGGAAAAGTGATTTGGTGAGATATGATAAGGAGTTTATAAGATTATATGTGTTGTGGACAAATTTAATTTTTCTACAAATGGGGACTATCCCATTAAACTGGAATGGTTGAAGATTCGGGACATAGGAAACTAAGCATTTCTTCACACAGTACATAGCTAAAATGTGAAATTCAGTGCTAAAAGGTGTAGTGATTACTGCCAACTTGGACAGCTTTGAAAGAGAATTACACAAGTCCAGGGGTGTTAAGGCCACTGGTAGCTGCTTGTCTATATGAATGTATATTACTTCTACTATCAGATCTGATATATCTATATATATAAGTTGCTGGGAACAAGAGCTAGATAGATGGTGCAGTTGTATGCAGTTCTTCCTCTAGCCAGAATCAAGCGGAAGACAAAGCCTGGATCCTCAGTCATGAGCAATGCATGTTGTTTTGAGCATGAGTCCCTTACATAGGTCCTCTCAACAACAATGAAATAACAAGTTTGAACATTTACATTTTTATTATTTGAGATGATTGCTTGTTACAGTATACACTGAGGATTGTTTCACATCTCTGTAGGCAGGGTTTTGTTTTGTTTTTTGTAAACACAGTGTCTAGCATAATAGTTAGCTTACAGAAAGAAACGTTTCTCCTGCCCCTTTGTCTGGCAACAGACTTATTTTCAAACTGTTTTATCCTAGTGAGGTGCTCAGACCTCTTGCATGAAAAGAGAGGTTACAGGTTTTGGCAATCTGACTCATTGATTTCTGGAATAACTGGGACATGTAATGGAGACACATAGAATTACACAGCAGAAACCCAAGAGACAGAAGCAATACTTTGGTATAACTTTTGCTTATGCAAGCATATCCAAAAAGAATAAACATAGTGGGTTAATGTTCCAGCATTCTTTAGAAAAATGATCCCCCCCCACACTTTTTTAACATTATGAGATAATGAACAAGATACAAAAATTTAAAGCCATGTCTGCTAACCATTTCAGCTAAGCTCTGTAAATCAGATCAACTTCCAAAACACCGTTCCATAGTCAAAATATAACATTGATTTACTCCCTTTTTAAAAAATGAACAAACCATTAGACATGTTTTCCATATGGAGAAAGAGAAAAAATAACAAGTAAAAAGAGAGTAAAGACTATATTGAATAAAAAAAGTTTTGCCTATAGGTGATTCACAAGAAAAAAAGGGGGGATTGTGTATCCTAAAGTTTCTAAGGAACAGAAAGAGATGAAGCACAAGCTGTCTGTTAACTGTGCTTTGTAAACTGGGATCTGGCTTTGGGAATGTATGCTTTCTCCAGCAGACTCCTTTACCTTCAGCAGAAGTAATTAGGTGGCCTACATCAACATTAACTGTGGATGAAATAACAAGGGCTTCTATTCTATCATTGGCTGAAACGTAGTTTGAAGAGCACGTCTCCTACTGGGATACTGGTTCATCTTATTGTATTGAATTGTCAAATTCAATTAAAGCAAACAAGGGAGAACATCCCCAATTTATATTCCCAATTTATTAACCATCATTAACAGGGAGCCAGTGCTATTTCTGTGCTGTCCCATTAGTTGTGCAGTGGACGCTGGATAAGAATTTGAGCTGCAAGGACTGAAACCCACCAGACATGACACCAAACCAAGTACTTTTATGCTTGCTCATTTCAAAACATCCTGAGCAGATTTTGAAAGATCAGTGAAATGGACATGAATGAAAGTAAGTTGTGTCAGGCGGGCATTCTGAGATCAAGTCTCTATTACAGATATATCTGGTATCAAAGTTTTTCATTGTGCTAAAGGTAAGAAGAGTTTAACCCTGATTTAAAAAAACAACTATTTTTTCCCATTATGGTAGAACAATATATTTCTACAGGTTTCCAAGACATCAAATGTTGAGTCTCAACACCAACTTGAGCTGCTTAATGCTCTTGGTCCCAAATCCCCTTTAATTTAGGGTTTGCTACTGCCAACAACATGGTAACAGTTAACTGCAGAGTAAGCTCAGGATTATGGGAGAAAATTATTCCCAATATATAATTTGTGCTTCTTGCTTTGATCAATTTGCCTTTCTTTCGCAGTGACCATAGAAATAACAGTTTATAATGAAACAACAGGGTTTCTCTCCCACTCCCTTTGTGGCAGTTCCAGTATGGGGCCATTGCCCTGAATATCATAAGCATGAAGTCCAGTGGCCACAACTAATACAAACTGACCAAAAGGGACAACTTGCAGAATGGGAAACAAACTAACCAAGCACTAGTATTACGATGTGACACACTTTTGATATGCCTTCAAAAAGGGAGAATGTCCATTATACAGTATTGATCACAAGAGAAAGAGAGAAAAAACACTTCAGGAACTGCTAAAAAAGTTGGGGGAAAGTTTCACACACTAGAAATTCCTGTTGCTTCAACCAGTTGTTACTCGACAAAGAATAAGCCAAGGGGAAGGCTATTCTTTGGACATTTGCTTCCCTCCTGAGTTCATTACCTTGCACCAAGAAATTGTTAACTATCAAACTTGTCCATAAATTTTGCCGCTGAGGGTGAAACCATCCAGTTAGCATATACACTATCATTTGCATATCTTGAAAACACAGACTTAGGGCCATCGCATCTTGTGAGTGGAACGGGGCTCTCCTCAGGCCAGTTCGGGTATGACATGCCTAAAAATGAAAACAGATAATTTTTTCTGCACTGAAGAACCAAAACTTCATGTGCAGACAGTAAGGCCCTTGGCAAAACTCCCTTCAAAAATTGCAAGCCAAATTACAAAATATATCCTCCCTCCTTTGAAAAAAAAAAAAAAACCAGAGAAGTGTGTTTCAAAGGCACTGAAGCACAAGTGGAAGGCCAAACCATGGAAAATAAATAAATAAAGTGCTCTTCTGATATATCCCAGTACCATTTGCTCCTGGTAAATCTTTGGATCTCAGAATGTTATATTTCATGGGAATACAGCAGCAGATTGGTTATTGCAGTGGAGTATTCCTGTGGTCCATAAAGTGCTCAGAGCAGTAATAAGCCTACACACTTGACAATTCTGAAAAGTTTAAACATTTAGCATGCATGTATCAGTCCTAAAAACACTTATCCCATCAAAGTCAATAGGATGCATATACATTAAGTGTCTTTCAAAAAACAACAATGAGGGCCCTGGAAGAATTTCCACAGGGCCACTGAGTTCATGAATATCCAGTCTGACTCTAGCTCTTCCTCCTCCTGAATCATCTACTTGTTTCTGTTTAGTTTGGGGAAAATCCTGGATCACTTCTTGCAAAGACCCAGTTGCTAAGACACTCACAAAGAAAACCTAATTCAAGGGTCTCTTCTAAATATAATAGCTATAGTACAGACTGCTTAAGGAGTCATCCAAAGTACTCCTTTATCTCAGCAGGATTAACCTATCATTTAGCTGTCTTAAAGCATCTCTATTAGTTTAAGGATCTAAACATGAATTTAAGAATTAGAGCTCAAAGATTAAGCTCCAAATCAGTATCTTGATGCTGACAAATAAAAAGAATGGGCCAAGGGGAAAAGCTAGATGGCTTTGGATGAAAGTAATTTAAAAGCATTAATTGCATATAAAGAGCATCTAATTATGAGACAAAAATGTAGGAGTTTTGGCAAGAACCGTCTTTACTGTCCATCTCACCACCACAATATTAAAGCACATTCCTTTTAAGACACTTGCGACAACATTCAAAACATGGCTTAGATGCTGACATTTTCATGAGAAACCAAAAGCATGTGAAAACAGCAGAGGTTGCTTTCATGTGGTCCTCTCCAGCTCAGCTTCCAAACAGCTACACAGCTGCACTTCTTCTACTCTGACTCCCCCCCAAAAAACTTTGTAAGCTGATTCTTCCAGTCTTCCTTTCTCTACCTCCCCTCCCCACCCCCCAATTCCATTACTTAGTAAGCAGCCATGGCTGACTGGGAACTTAAAATATACAGACAACAGTTGGGATTCAGGAATCCATCAGAATAAAAACAAGAATGGATCCTTTAACAGTGAAACATGAGGAACATCCCAAATCTTCAAGCAGTAAAAAAGTCTTATCCCTTGCAATGAGAAATGCCAAATGCCATGATGCATTTAAATGCTCCTAACCCTTAGATAGATAAAAGTATAGTTTAAATTGGCTATCTGCTAGTATATTTTTAAAACATCCCCTGAGAGTACTTCCCTGATCTAGAATTTTTTTCTTTATCATACAATATATATTTAGTCATGTTGCACGTTTTCACATCCTTTTAAATTTTGTTTTTTAAACATAGCTGCAAAAAACGGCTAAAGTAAGAGCCTAATGCAGAATTAGACAGTGACAAATGAAAGGAAAAAAACCTTGCCAAGCAAATTTTGACTGGATTCATTCAGACAAATGATATTCTAAAAGGTAATACAGAGAGCGTGAAGACAGTGAAGGAGAAAATCACTTTGGGTGTGTGTGTTGCTAGAATCTAGTAAATGCATGTGAAATTCTACCATAGAGTTTGTTTTCAATCCATGTGGAAGGAAGGGTTCGAGGGAGGGGAGCATTATTACAATCCACGAGGGGTGTTTCCTCTTCTGAGAGTCCATCATCATAAAGCAGCGAATCAGAAGGGGTGGAAGCAGCAAGGTCTAAATAGTCCTAAGCAGACAAAGGAAAAGGATAGTAAACAAAGAAGTCCTTTGGCACTGGCTTCTACTTGCATTTCTTGTCCCATAAACTGAGCGACTACATCTCAGTGTGGATGAGATCATCAGCTTCGGCTTACTGCAAGAGCAGTATCCTTGGAGACACATTTGTTTGGAGTAACACTAGACACGTTTCCTTCGAGGTATGCTCAATTACTACTCCCCATGAGCTGTGTTCCTTGCCAACAAGCTAACACAGTAAGTCTGGCAGGCAAACTTGGAAATTCTGCCCCCCTCCCCTTCATCTTGTGCTTCTCCCAGAAGAGCTGGTGAGAACTGAGTAAAATTATCAGCACTGCGTGGAAGCTTCTCTGGGCAAGCCTTTATTCAACATGAAAGGAACTATTCCAGAAGCACCCCATTTATGCAATCAGTCTGGTGCATGAATAAATTCCTGCAACAATCAGGAAGGGCAAAACTTTACCTCGTGCGAAGTTTCAGGAACAATCATAAATTGGGGTGAGATATTAGATGATCTTAGGATGAAGGCACCTTATATTTGAATAGAAATTTGGGTCTTCAAGCACTTGCATTTATATAGCCCAGGAGTAGGCAACCTTTCTCCTTTAACGGCTGAGGGACTTCAGTTCCCAGAAGCCTCAGCCATGTTGGCCAATAGTCCCATGTTGGCCAATAGCTCCTGGGATTCTGGGAGCTGAAGTCCCTCGGCCCTTAAAGGGGAAAGGTTGCCTACCCCTGATATAGCCCATAGCCATACCCAAGAGGAAAGTATCTACAGGCATATGAAATGCCTAGGTTTGCAGAACTACAAAGATATCCTGGGGTGGGGGGAATCTCTATGGGAAGCAAACACAAGAAAAGCAGCTCAAAGTTGGCCCACAGAATGCTAACTGACTATTGAGAGAGGAAAACTAGATGGGACAAGGAATAGAGTGGGCAAAAAATAAGGATAAAATGAGAGGTGCAGAGGTATTTTTATAGTGAGAAACATAGCATCAACTGGACTGGTCATTTTGAGAAAAATGGGGAGGGGGGCAAAAAACACTGAACAAAAATATTAGGAATGTGACATTTGGGTGCAAAAGCACCACTTGTTTTCTCTAGTGCCATTGTTCAAGCTCACCAAAAGGGGAACACCCAGACAAAGAACAAAGAATCTGTAGGCTTGGGAAACCCCAGGATTTGCAGAAAACAAAATGAAACAATTTTTTTAAAAAAAATCACCTTCCCCCAATAAAAACATTAAAACAACATTTAAAAGTTGCCCCCACCAGTGATATTTGCAGAAATTAGAAAGTACGGTAGCTGAAATCCGAACTAGGAGCACCTCACACGGAAACATTACATTCCAGGCCATTACGTGCCATATTTTTGGGTACTAATAGTTATTCTTTGGATGAGATTTCATGGGATACATTTTGCAAGGTGGTATGCTAGTCTTTTCTTTGAGAGGCGCTCAAGACACCAAGGACAATTACTGCCTTAAGGCTTGGAATACTAAGAATATTCTTGTTTAGGGACAAACAAAGGGGGGAAAAAGCATCTCAACAGGTTGAATCACTCATCAAAAATGGTCAACCATCATGAATTTTTTAGTTTTTTCATATGAAGGTCAGTGCTCTTCCCTCCCATTTTCACTGTTTTTGCACACACAAAAAGACCCCTTCATGAGTTTTTCACAAAAAAAGTTCCAAAATGTAAAAAAACCACGATAAAATGTACAAAATCCTAATAATTTTGCCCAGGTGGGAGAAAATGATTTTCATTCTTGCACCCAAGAATTACATAAAAAAAAAAATTTACATCTGCACTTCACACACTATTTGGACTAGGCAGAATATTGATCTCATCCAACAATTATAGTTCTTATGAGATAAAGCCGATCTAATTAATTATTTACAAATTTAAAAAGCCATTCCACTCCCACTGAAAAAAGTATATTACTTGTGAAATGGGTGACCCTGGAATAGAATTTCTTTCATTGTGAAACTTGGTTTTTAGGCTCACTTGAACTTTTAAAAATTCACAGGCATATCTGGGAAAATGTACTTTTTTCAGTTCCAGCCTTCTATTCATGGCATAGCACAAGCCTTTTCAGAGGAATGTGGTTTTGTGTAGTGAATGTACATTTGCTACCTGAACTCTCTGAGAGGTGCAAACAGCTTTTCCCAATTGACATAATATTTCATTTATTGATCCTATTTGTTTACTAACAGTTATCTCACACTTCATGCTAAAACAATCCCAGGGCAGGTTACAATAAACTACAGGGCAACCACACTTACCTTGTAACCAAATGGCTATTTATTGTTGCAAGGTGTGAAGAACCACACTCCTACTGGTCTGGATAGCTAAGATCTGGCCTTGACATTCTAGAGTCTATAATAAACAGCTCACAGGTCAATTCTGGGGATTCAATAAACCCTATTCTATGGCTATCTGTGTCTGTCACACACAGCAGAGGGTGAATCACATGCTTTTTCTTGACCAGGGCTTTCCAGCAAGTGTTTGCATATTTTCGGTCTGACTGTCCACATTCCCCCCCCCCCATGTAAATTCTAGTAGTTATTAAACCTAGGTTTTCTGATTGACTTCTCTCCACCACTATTATGTAAACAATACAATAAAATAAGCAATGGGAAGGGGAAGGGGTAGTTTTTCTTGGAAGGTTTGTGGGGTGTGTGTGTGGAGGTGTAACCTAAAAGACATGTGGTTCATGCTATTTTGAATGAATTTGTATGACTTTAAAGGAGCTCTTAGAAACTTGGTAAGTCAGCCCTGAGTCATCCCTGTTGACGTTTGCTTTTTTTTTTTTTTAACTACACTTAGGGATGCCTTTTTTCTTCTTCTGTGTTTGACTGCCATGTAATCCTGATTTCCTATTCATAAACTCTTTAGGGAACTGTGTATTTTATGCATTTTATTAGGGGTTCATGTAAAAAACAAACAAACCCAAACAGACCAATTCCAATAAGTAAGCAAAATCTATTTTTGTCTATTGCACTCACCCAACTCTTGATTTTGACACAATGTACCTCTCTACATGTCAATAATCTAGTTTTATATTAACTGAGAAATATATGCTTTGATTTTATGCGGGTAAGTGAGTGGGTGAGGGTCTGCCCCCTAAATACTTGGAGGGCCAAAGGAAAACCCTTTGAAGTGGCAATAAGGAATCCCTACCATTATTATATTCTATTTTGAACTGAGGGTGCAAGACAATGAGGTCGGTAGTAGTCCCCATAGGTCTCTCATGTGCAAATGCAATTCTCTAATTCTCCCCAATTCAGTCTTCAACACAGGTAGTATGTGACAGGAGAAGAATAAACTTCATCCTGGTCCAGATTCCAAACCTCTAACAGGAGTGCTGTGATTTGAAAACCTGTAGCTCCTGGCAGCTGCTGCTCACTGTCTACACTCTGTTGCCAGGACTAACAATGATCCAAAGTGTGCCCAGATCAGCTTCTGACTAGGAGTGGAAAACAGGGATTGCAGAGTCTGGCAAAGAACTGGGATGGATTGTGAGTAGCAGCTGAGAAAAGAAACGGGGATTCTTGATGGGCTGAAGTACTGGGAGAGGGGGATAATAGACTGCAACCCCTAAACTTTCAATGCACTTGAAAATGATATAATGGCACTTTTTAAAAGTCCTCTGGAAAATTTAACACACGTATGTCTAGACAAGTTGCAATACACAGGGATAAACCAATTTGAAGGTTTGTAAAGGCAGCTGAATACAAATAATATTTCCTCTTCAGAAGAGTTGTGTCTTTAGCTCTCCATTTATTTACTTATCTAACTCCTATTAGTCAATATTTTTAGAATTTTGTTTCCTTTATTTATAACTTAAACTGGTTTCACACAACACTGCATGTAGCTTTGTCCCAGAGTGCTCATTCCTAAGGGAGATAGATACAGCTAATCTTAGCTTTCTGATGAATCACATGGGCATCTTCTAGCCTGTTGGAAAGTCACACTTTACCATTTTTGTGTGAACAGTGGACTACCATTCTTAAACCTACTTGCTTCTCTCAAAAGGACTTAATCTATACTTATTTTTGTACTTTTGCTTCCTTTAATTTAAATTATGATATGTATTTACAGTAATTGGACACCACAAAAAAGCAGTTTGTGGTATGAAATATATTCCTTTCTCAGATATTTTGTTAGAGTAAATATCCCTAGGCATGTCAACCTCCTTAAATATTTCTTCCTTGAACTTTTCACCTGTGACAAAGTGGCTTTAAAAGCTGACTAGGATGAAGTGCAGCTTGATGGCAATGGACAGCACAGGAGGTGCGAAACCCATCCCAGTTGTGTTTGATGGGAAGGGCCTCCTGGAGAGAGGCTTTTGTTTTGTTTTGTTTAGAAAAAGGAGGGTTTTGACAATTGGTCTGGTCTTACACAAAACTGTGTGCCTAAAAGAGGAGAGTTAGAAAGGCTGCCATGTGTTTTAATGTAACCATACTGAACGTGAGATTAACTCACATAAGATACTTTATTGATGTGTTTCTCCATAGCAGTTACTGATTGTTTCATATTGGATGATTCTGACTAAACTGATTGTCATAAACTGGAAAGAAGAAAGAACACACTGCCTAAAATATTTAAACTGGTTTATGGAGACACCTGGGACCCAAGATCTTATACACTTAAGGACAGTGTTAAAAGGGTGAAAGTAGAGGAAGTGTTAGTGGCAGGGTACCTCCTGAGGTTGGAGGTCTCATCTTTGCACTTTTCACCTGAGCTTGGACTTTTCAAATATGGAAGGCAGAAAATGGCTACAGTGTTTGAAATAAAGTCTTACCCAATCAGCTGTATACAGCACCATGCACTGGACAATCTTTATGACTAGGAATTTTAATCAATTGCAAAGCTCAAAAAAGCACTTACCCTGCTCTTTACCATCATTTTCTCTAACTCTTTACTGATCTCAGCAAAAGTTGGTCTCTTATCTGGTTCCTGTTTCCAGCAGCGAAGCATCAGATTATACCTGCAATAAAGCACACAAGATGCTGTATATTAACTGAGGATTTATTCTGTGGCTTCAGCTATATGTTCTCTAATAGGAGGTGGGATCTAGGCTTGGTGGACCTGCAGGAGCATGGGGCATGGAAGCCCTCATATGCCCAACTAGGTCCAAGCACCAGTATCCCATTATGTAATTCTGCTAGCAGAAATGATCCTGAGCTCATGGGCAACCACTACTGGAGTAAGCACAAGGAGGAAATCCTCCTGTTGCCAAGAAGTGTGGTTTTCTGTTGCACAACTGTTCATGAAGCTGGTCACACAAACAGTCACACAAGTAATAGCAGGCCCTACCCCTACCTTGCATACATTTACAGAGATCACATCATTAATCCAGTTACAAGAAGGAAGTGGCTTGTTGCGGTGGGGGAGTATTATTAGGGCAGTGTCTTGATGAAGGAGCAGGAGAGGCACAATATGCTGTTATTTCCCACTAGTTGCTTAAGGGAGGATAACCGATTCTAGCTTTGTGCTCCCTCCTGATTCATGGAGCCTGGTCTTATAAATCCAAACAATTTGGTAAGAGTTGAATATTCTGTCATTTACGTTCATTAGAATGCTTTCTCCTCAATGAAGGCCAGTACATACCTGCAGTTCCTGACCCCTGAAGCATAAGGACTAGATTGTGAGCAAAAGCAATTTTAAAAACTTATATGAATGTCAGTTCCTACCACCTTCCCAACTCTGGTTCTACATTTCCTCAAAGAAATGTCTGCTCTTTGAACTGTTAACTGTGTATTAATCAAGGGCTTTCCATTTTTGCAAACAGATATTCTGTAAGCTCCTGATGTTTATCTTCAATTTTGGTTCTTATGCTTTTTTTGTAAGTCTTTTTTTTTTTTTTTTTTTTTTGCTTTTATCTGTTTTCTATTATATCACTGTTACTAAATGGTATAAGCTCTTCTAGAAAAGTGTTTTGAAGGGTGGAATATAAATCCTTAATACAAATACAAAGTACACAAATATATTTCTGAAAAAGAATTATACACCAGGGTTGCTTAAAACTTGCCAGGGCAGCTTAAAACATATTAAAAATACAAGGAGAAAACCTTCTAATGGGAATCCATATAGAAGCAAAGGACTAAATATATACAGATCACTTTGCAGGCCTACAGAAGCTCCCCTGGCTTGCATGGGATTCAGGTCTATCTCTGCAACCTTTTATACACTCCAGCTACAATTATATGCCCAGTTAACTAGGAGTAAGTCTCACTGAACTCAGCAGGACTTATTTCACAACAGGCATGTGAAGGATTGTTCTATGAAGCAGATAACACAAATCAAGTGTCCTGGAATCATGAACAAGGGTCACTGACTAAAGACTGAAATGCAAATACAGACACAGACACACAATTATAATCATACATGTGGCACTGGCATTATGCAGACCCATGGTTCTGCTTCCTGGAAAAAATTTAACATCCTTTTCCTTTTCTAAAGCAAGTTTCTATCCCTTTTGGCTACAGCATTACACCTGATAATGCATGAGCAATTTTGCCTGTTAATATTTCAAAACCAGACAGATTATCCAAGTGTTTGAGTGTGGGGGTTTCACTCTCTACTCGTTTTCTTCATCAAGAAAATTAGAACAGATGAGGTAAAAGAGTAAAAACTTGAAAACTGGTGATAAGACACAAGAACTTATACAAATATTTCTGCTTCATAGAATCTGCAGAAAGCAGGATATCGGCACAGATTTGAAAAACAAAACTGAAAATACAGAATATCTAGTCCTCTGTCCTGGACAGAGAGAGAAAATAGCATGCAATAGTCAAGGTGGTCAGATAACAGCCCACTTCAGTAAATTTCATTTTGGAAAAGAAGGATGTGTGTTTCCTTGTAAAAAAGTCTTTTGCAATCAACTTTGTAAGCAATGCTCCATTTAGGAGAGGATCAGCTGAGCTACCCAAAAGTTGCTATGTAGTTAAATAAATTAACTTATCTATCCTCTGGCAACTACCAGTTTGAAGCAGATAACTTACAAGTATTAGAAGAGTTAGCTTAATCAAGCAAACAAATAACTGGGACACTAAGGGAAAAGACTGTCTCACACAGTAA
>JAIPUX010001880.1:593666-617440 GCA_020142125.1 Phrynosoma platyrhinos | reverse complement strand
AAAATAACATTTCTAATATTTAAAAAAATTAAAAAATCTATAAAAACATCACATTTTACCAAATTTTATGTGTGTATGATATTGTAATTTAAATCTATAATTTAAATTGTGCTAGTTTTTATGTCACAGCTATTGCCATTACATTCAGTGATATATGGGAATTATGATTTATGAGTAACATTCATACAAAAAACATTACTAAGGATTCTGTATGGTGTGGTGTGGGAGGAGATCAATGGGGGGGGTGACACCATAAGTTACCCCACTAGGTGACACCAACCCTAGTGAGGCCATTACCCCAATGGCAATATACAAGCTTGGCCCAGCACTAAGGATTGTAATGCTAATATATGGTTTAAGTAGGAGGTCAGTAGTGTCTAGAGCTGTCAAGTGAACAAGAGGACATGGCTGTTGTGTTTTTAATAGCAGTATAGAAGTAGGAATTTTAGCAGCTGTTGTTTGTCATGCGAACTGCATCTGCTAAAATTCATTGTTTCCCCAAACCATAAAAGGTATAGAAGCCCTGTCCTGCTTTTCACCTGGCAACTCAAATAGTGGAACAAAATTATTTATTTTAGTGGAGCAGAGTTATTCATTTAGCATTATTAATAATATTGTTCAACCATGATGTTTGTGTGGATTTCAAGCTTAACTATTTTTGTTTTATCACTTTATTTTGTTGTGATTTTATTATTATGTTTTAGCTAGTTGTATTTTCTTTTATCTTGTACTCCCTCCTTGACCCGCTGGGAGAGGCAGGATATATAAATAAACTATATTATTATTATTATTATTATTATTATTATTATTATTATTATTATTATTATTATTATTATTATTATTATCTGTTCTCAGACTAAAATTGAGTGGAGCTTTGCATCTGCCACATACCAAGAATTGGTATATAGATCATATCAGTGTGGGTTAACTGATTGTTCCTAGTGGTTGTGACATGTCCTTAGACTGCTGTGTAAGCCTTCCAAATGGAGCATCACACTTTCCTAGCACCATTTTGGTACTAAGGAACAACAAACAAGGACAAGAGAAGCTGATGCAACAGAGTGGCAAAGAACGAGTGGGAAACAGACATGGATAGGAAGTGGTCCAAGGGTTAATTGGGAGGTCTGGTGAGTAAGGGAGAGCTTTTCTGAACTGAGTGACAAGGCCACAGGACAAGCTTGTGTAGTTCTGCATTCCCTCTCTCACGTCTACAGAATGCTGAGAAAAAAACAACAGAGAAGTAGAAAGGAAGCCACTTCTGTTTTTCATTTTTCAAGGAAAAATAATCCAACGCTTTAAGACCTTATGAGACTTGGAGAGGGTCTGGAGGCCAAACATTGGCCCCTGGCCTTCCAAATTTGTATTAAAAATGCCACCAGATGATGAAAGTCATATCAAGCGCAAGCAGCAAAGCATAGGTATATCAGTGTGCTGGAGGATCATTCTTTTAATATTTGATCAGGGCACTGAAATGCCATATATGTGTCTAGCACAGTGGGGAGGGGATACAGCCAGCAGCTATGCCACAAACTGGTATATGTGGGAGGTCTGAGGTCAAAAACCTGTGCACATCTGAACCTTTTGAGAGACTTGAAATTCAAATAGGTTGAAGTATCTGAATGGAAGGACAGCTCATAGTATAATCCTATACATATCTACTCAGAAGTCCCACTTAGTTTAATGAGGTTTACTTCAGATTAAGTAGGAAGAGCTGAAGTATGTTTCGTTAAAAATGTCTACTTACATACTTTAGTGCAATGCAAATTTAACTAATAAATACAAATCAAATTTGGAATACAGCACATTGTAACCAACAGCTCAAAATGCGGGGTCACACACAGGTAGGAAACTCTAGATGAGCCAGTTTAGCTGTGTTGCTACTGAATTTCCTTCTCTTAAAAATTGCAATAATGATACTTAACTGCTTTTGCAGAGTACTTACAGACACCATGACTCAAAACCACTTAGCACAAGTATAAGCTAAGTATAACTGCATTACATAATCTTTTAAATGAACATTAAACCATACGTAGGCTATTGCTGAAAATGAACATCCAGTGAAGTAACTCCATAACTAGAATTGACTACAAGGATTAGTTATAATCTTAGATAATAATAAACAGATATTATTATTTAATAATAAATAAATAAATAAATAAATAAATAAATAAATAAAATCTATTTCCCTTTAAATATAAGCTTTATCTTTGTATTGTTTTGCATCTAGATTTTTAAAATTCTATTTCTGCACCAGCCACATAACCACACATATTTTGCAAGGTTCTGAAATAAGCCTCTGACGTGGAGCTGCTGTAGTTAGACAAAAATAAAATAGCCAGAGGGGGAAGGAGCAGGGAGAAGCTCATGTTGAATTCTTGTTCCTATAGAAAGCTCTGTGGATAATGGCTAAATCAAGGACAAATTTACTCCATCACTCCATAAAAGTGTCAATTTACTCACCATATCTTAAAAATAGTAGTGAGTTTACAGCTATTATGAACATCCATATTTTCCTATCTCCTTCCTCAACTGATGGATTTAGATTGTATTTCTAAATTTTGTAAGAATACTCTTTGCATGAGCAAACAAATGAAGTCTCTGTTTCTTTTCCTATGCATATTTTCAGATGCATACGTACTGTACATGTCAATACATCATCAATACATTCCTGAATATTTTTTAAAAAGTCATTCTTCTCATGATTTTACAATGCTACCCTATTGGCCAATGAGATTCCTGTTTAGAACATAGAAAGCAGTTTAAGCAATGCTACTTCTCTTACCCTGAATGCAGAATAGTTTTTAGGAGCTATACAACTGTCACCTATCCATAAAATGTTTAAACTGTCTGAACTCAGTCACAGAATTTTTGGATCTGACTTTTTTGCAAATAAGATTAAGCACAATTTTAACCTAGAAGCAGAAAAGCAAAATGGTTATCAACAGAAAAACTAATGAGAAAAAGCCTCAATTCCGTACTTGTGCAATCTTGAGGGCATATACTTTCATCTTTGCTCTCAACAGCATCACAGATACCATCAGGACAGGTCTTGATACTGGGACTGCATGTAGAATAATTTGTAGTTATTCCTAGGGAAAAGAAGCAGAGAAAGGAAAGGATTTGACTTGCCACTTGGCCCTTTGCACATACTCTACTTCAAGATGATCAACTTAGAAAAAAAACCAAAACACCTTGAGGTCTGTACTGTTGCTAAAACAATGCTGCATAGAAATCCCATGCATGCAAATGCCAAAAGAAAGAATATAAACTTATTTATTTTTCAGTTCAGGTGATTTCCTGAAAGTTCTGTAAATATTTTACGGTAGGGGTAGGCAACCTTTTTGAGCCGGGGGCTGGGTTGCTGTCCCTCAGACAATTGGGGGGCTGAAGCACCAAAAATAAATAAATAAATAAATAAAATTAAAATTTAAAAAAAAAATTAAAATATGCATGCACACTCTCTCAGCCCCAGAAAAGCCATGGCAAAAACCCTGTGAAGATTTTGCCAAGAAAACCCCAAGAACAAGTAATAACAACAATAATCAATATCATCATGGTGGGCGGCGGCAGCGGCAGGGGGCGGCGGCGGGGGCAGTGGCAAGACTGGCCTGGGGCCGGTCCAAAGCCCTCGGGGGGCTGCATCCGGCCCCCGGGCCTTAGGTTGCCTACCCCTGCCTTACGGTATGTCAGACAAACAAACAGACAGAGAGACAATATGGTGCAGTGCTTTGAGCATGGAGTATGATTTTGGAGACCAGAGTTAAAATCTTTGCTCAGCCATGGAAACTCACTGGGTGACCTTAAGTAACTCAAATTCAGACACAGAAGAACATGGTAAACCTGCTCTATACAAATATTGCCAAGAAAACCCCATGATAGGTTCACCTTCAGGTTGCCATAGGTAAAATATGACTTGAAGGCACACAACAGCAACATCAATCAGATGTTTTGCCTTCTGATATTTTCAGTGTAAATTCAATGCTTTCAGGGTCTTGGGATGACCTTAACAAAACCTTAAAGTAACACTCTTTATGGGTTTTTCCACAGCTATTCCTAGCCACTATTTTGGTTCTCTGCTGATCCTCCAGATATAGTGTGTGTGTGCCCCATCCGCGGGCTTACGGAACAGATCCCCCATGTATTCCAACGGCCCACTCTATTCTATTCTATTTATTTTTATTGGATTTATATCCTGCCTTTCTCACAAAATGGGATCCAAGGCAGTTCCACAGTGGGATTCAAGGCAGCTGCATGATTCTGCACTACATTATCTTAGCTAATCAATGTTCATGATGAAATTGCAGTGCTACACAAGCCATTAAATTCCTCTATGTGGCAAAGTATTTGAGGGCAAAGAAAACCATCTTGTCCTCACTTTGGGGAGGGAAACCCTGGTAATAAGACTCATTTTCCCTGACTTATGCTTGCACAGTACCATAACAATACAGCTCCTACCATCAGCCTAGTGGCCCTATTCCCTGTCCTGTCACTGTGTGATGCAGAGGATTCACTGCACTCCAACACAGCAAATGAGGAAAAGATGGTATGGTTGCCCTTGCAAGCAGAACACATCCCTTTGCAAACATTTCCATAATACCATTTTGAGCCTTCAAATCATCTGGAAGTAGAGACACCTGTCTATGTTATAAAAATATCTGTGAAAATCATCCCATCATTGACTGGCCTCACTCTAATACTAAGAGAATGGATGCACAACAGGAACAATGTGGATTGTGAAACTCTTGCCAGTGCCAGATATGCATCTTCAAACTTCACTAGGAAGTTTCCTTAGTTCCTCTGCTACATACTTAAGTATGCATAAAGGTATGCAATGGAGAGTATCATATAAAATTGTGCCCTATATTTTTAAACTGATTACATAATGGATTACAGTTTTTCAATGCAATTCCATTCCAAGGACCTACACAATATTTCATTCTCTAGGAAAATCACGGATAAGGCAGAGCACATATAGAGAACACCTTCCAACAGGTTACTATCACACAATTCCTGATGTTTGAAAAACTTTTATTTTCAGCTCTCTAATAACATTAAGGACATATACCTCAAAGTAGAAGATATTAAAAGCCCTTCACAGGTGACAGAATGATGAAACACAGTATCAACTTGTTGACAATCTGGGAATAACAGAAAACCACTTGCTCCTCTTTGAATGTTAGACTAAAACCACAATTGCCTGAACTACACATGCTGTTTGATGCTATCGTTGCCACAAATCTGAGATAATCTTATTCTAGATTCTCATTCAGTTGCTGAATATTTGAGCATACCTTTCCCACTTCCCTGTCTCCACTGGCATTTCCCCATTAGTACTCCAGCACCACCACACTCTTCACATTCCAATCGGGTCTTGCTTACAGCACATGAGTCCGGGCAGTCATCATCATTATATATAACTACAAATGGAGAAAAAAGGTTGGTAGTATCATCAACAGAAAAATATATGGAGGCATTGCTGACCTGTTCAAATTATGAGCATTGCAGTCTAAAAATAGCTAGAGGGCCACAAATTCCCCTATTTTGTTTTGAAGAATTTAGAGCTCATACATGGTGGTCCTTTCACATTCGCTGTGGGGTTAGGGATGACCCCCATGAATGTGGAAAAACCACAAAAAAAAACCCAAACACTATTCTTTTTACCCAAGAGAACATCTCTCTAGAAATCTCCAGGTTCTCCAGTGCAACTCTATGGTCAACACCTGCTAGAATTTGACCACAGAATCATGCTAGAGGACCTACAAATGCCTAGAAAAGTGTTTTCTCTAGGAACTTTTAAGTTCTCCAGCACAACTTTATGGTAAACCTCTGGCAGAGTTGTGCTGGAGGACCTATTGATTCATAGAGAGAACATATTAATCAAATCTGCAAATAATCAAACCGCAAAATCAAAACTGCAAACGTGGACTATAATTAAAACATGCCTCCCCACGCCAGCACCCTCCTCATGTGATAAGCTACAACTCCCCAAATCCCCAGCCATCACAGCTGCTGGGCAGGATGGCTATAAGTGGGGTTGGAATTCAACATGTTTAGAAAACACTGCTTGCAGGGAAGGCTGCAGTAGAAAGATTAGAGTCCAGCAATAACTTACGTGATCCATCAAGCACAATTGTCAGGAAGGTGTGAGCTTCTTTCTTGCTCCGCTCTTCTTTAGCTAGCACAGGATATTGTATTTCTTTGCAGTCAGGTCTCCTTAGAACAGAAGAATCATTCACATAGAGGCTCCCAAACTTGTCCTCATGGCCTTGAGCAATTTCCATAGCATAACAGCTGACATTTGGAGTTTGTAAGGTGTATGTGATGTTGACACCATAAAATCTCATACAGTTGTCGATGCAGAGTTTTCCTATCTAGGCTCAAAAAAGAAATAAGAAATAAAAGAACCCAATAAACATGCCAGTAATAACTAACCAAAACAAAATGCAAAGATTAATTAAGAATGACCTCTTGCATTCATCTTGCAAGCACATTAAGAAAACAAACAACCAAATATCTAGGGCTGTTAGTCCTCAAACCGTCACACAACTGTTGGTCTGTTTCAAGTGTCACAAGCTGTTTTGCTGCACAGCCAAATAATAAAACACTAATTCTAAATGATATCTCTGCTCCCTGCTGCAATACAAATAGTTACTGTGGGGGGGGGAATCTTCAAATTGTGGCATTCATAGCAACTGTCCCTCATACATATGACAATATAATCTCAGAAAATGTGAAGAAGCTTTGCTCTCTGAAGTCATTAAAGAGTTAAATCTTATTTCATAGGTGGGACAGGCTGCTTCCCAGCCATGTACCTGCTACTTCTTTCATTCACTTGGCTGTTGCTTTCATTCACTGGGCTGTCAAAACAGAGAAAAGGCATCAGCCCAAAGGTTAATTGCTTCCTCACTCATATTTTTCTCAGGGCACAAGGCCACCGAGTTTTCACATAAGTTCCCATCCAGGACTGCTCCCTGTACTGTCTAATCATTCCAAATTATGCCTAATGTTTCAAGAATGTGGACTTCCATCTTTAGGCACAGAGTGCTTGAATCAAACTTTCTCCTACAGATTCTATACTCAGATCCAAATCAAGGGAGAGATGGATAATACTTCATATACACAATTCAAATACCTACCAGCGATACCATCACTTTTATATGGTTGAGGAGTGAGCTTGTCTCCTTCACTACTATAGCATTATGTTAGCTGTATTACTGTTTATATCTTCTTATGGTAGCATAGTAAGGTAAGTAAAGTCAAACGGGTGCAGGGAGATCAAGTAACTTTGTGAAAAGCTTGGCTGAAAATTCATTTGCTGTTGGACTGATAGCTTGAGAGTGCGCTAATCAAGAATGGGTTTGAAGAGGATAGCTGTAGAGACTGAGAGTAAGTTAGGTGGAGAGTAGATGGGATTTGTGGGAAAAGAGGGGGGAGTATGTGAGGCATTATGCTTATGTGGGTAAGAATATTGGTATTAGATGAATAAATAAGGATAACAGCACCTGTATACGTTGGTGTAGCAGTGGGAGGTAAGGAGTAGACAGTATTTAACACAATAAAGTTTACGTGTGATATGGGCCCATCCGTTATCTGGTCAGCACAGCTGAGGGGACGGTTTCCTATGTAGATAATACAAAGGATTACTGAGGTGTTGAGTTTAAAGTTTCATTTTTATTGGGACATCATCATAAGGGAACAGCAGAGATCATGGGAGTTTAACTGACTAGTGAGATAAGCAGCTTAGGAGAAACTTCCAGATGCTTCTAAGGGATTTTATAAAAGCCTCAAGTGACCATGAAACAACAGAATTTAACAAAGAAGAACAAAAGGGATGTTTTGGGATTGGAGTTCTCTCCCACCTAGGGAGAGTGGAGAACTCCAGACTCCTAGCTACCTCATGAACATCCAGAACTCCAAATCCCATCAGCAGTCACGAGTAGTTAAGGAATGCTTATCAACATGCAAAAGCATCTTGCATCACCTTTTGAGACTAATTGTGTGAAAGAAGTTGTAATATGAGCTTTCAGAGACTTGGGGCTCATTCCTACAATGATTTACAGTGAATTTCAAATCGCTGTATATGTGCCTCATTCCCACTGTGAACATTTTCAAAAGTGTCTGCAATCGTTTTAAGTCACTTTGAACTGTGACAAATTAAAAAACAACCCTGCTATTTTTGAAGATCAGTTTTCTGGTGGTTCTTTTGGGAAAAAAACTATTCAAGAACATGTTCAACAAGTGTGAACAATGGACCTAAATCACATTGCATTGCACTGGAGGGCTGCTGCTGGCACTGGGGTTGGTTGGCTGGCTTCTCTCGGTACAGCCCCAGTGGTCTGGGGGCCAGCTCTCTCCAGTTTCCCTCATTTCAGCCCCTCTCTGGTGTTCTGGGGGCGCCCCAGTGGATAGGAGCTGCATGCAGAAGGAACCAGAGGTTCATATTCAGCAGGAGGATCTGTGGACTGTTCTTTGGGGGCTGAGAGGGGGAATGATGAAGCAGATCAGTGCTTGAGGGGAGAGCAATGGAGGGGGGACAGGGTGACCAGATGTGTTCTCACCACAAAGGAGGACCAGGCACTGCTAAATGAAGGACGTTCATGGAGGGCACCACCACATCAAAGTTCCTAACCCTCCTAGAGATGTCAATGGAGGTCCTCAGAATGGAGGGCCTTTTGGAATCCCTCCTGGACAGGAGACAGAAATGGAGGACAGATCCTGGGAGAGGAGAACCTCTGATCACGGGGGGAGGCAGGAGGGAGCCCTCCCTTTGCAAGGGGAGCCCAGTGGGTCCAGCACTTGAACACTTGGCAGCGATGTGGAGGAAGGAAAGAGGGCAATGGAAGGAGGCAAAGCCAAGCCCCCTTTCCCAGGATCCATCCCCCCGGTTGAGCACCATGGTGCCCAGGATTGGCTGCCTCCACCGCTCTGCCTCTGCCATGCCTAGCTCACCACCCTCCATGCCACCGGTTCCCCTGCCTGGCTCCTGCAGGAAAAGGGACAAGAGAAGCCAGCCCCTGGAGGGAGCGGATGGTTTAGGGGCTCCTCAACAGGCTCTCGGTTGCCCTCTGCTCCCCTTCAATACAGCCTCCTCTCCTTCCCCTTCATCCCAAGGATGATGCCTCCTCCTTTTCCTCTTCCTCTTCCCCCCTTTCTTCCTCCTCCTTTTCCTCTTCTTCCTCTTCTCCCTCCTCTTCCAGCTTATTCCATGCTGCTAGTGAGAACGACATGGAATAAGGTCATGATTAAATCCATAGTGGGAACAACATATTGACTTCGATTGAATCGGTGACCCAGTGTCAACACGATTTGTTAACCGGTGTAAATGTAAATGGGAATGACCTCTTGATCCCCTTCCTCAGATTCATGGAATGAACTGCTGCCCAGGAAGGACCTTCATAGACTGCATGAATATCCATGGAAATGTAAGATTTGTGGGTATGGTGGTGAGATACAAGTTCAGATTTAATGATGGTTGTTGAGGGACAAAGGCAGGACTAAAATCTTGCCTAAGGCCAAGGTGGGTGGATGGGAACATGAACAGAGGAGAGTTTTGGAATGTAATGTTTCCAGGCTGGAAATTAGAAAGTGTGAAGTGTGCCAAGAAGCTGGTGGAGATTATCACATGGGAAAAGGATACCCTTTTCCTGTCCTTATCCCATCTGTCAAGTGAAATTATGCACAATCATATTTAACACTTTCATATGTTCCACATATCCAGTCCTTATTCTGTCTGTCAAGTGAAATTATGCATGATTGTTCAAAAGACTTTCATATGACATCACACTTATTCTGTCCTTATTCCATCAGTGAAGGTGAATTGTCCTGTCATTTTTCATTAATGGAAGTTTGTGTTATTAACCAGTGTTGGGACAATTCAACTTCACTGACAGGATAAGTGCAAAGTGTATGAAAGTCTTTCGCGCAATGATGCATAATTTCACTTGACAGACAGGATAAGGACAGGAGCAATCCTGTCCTTTTCCCTCCCATCTGATAATCTCTAATGGTCAACCCTCTGTTGAACCATAAGTTTGTTGAAAGTTTGTTGAAACTGAACTTGTCACCTTATCAATATAACCACAAATTTTGCATTTCCATAGGTATTCATAAAAAGGCCTTAACCTGATGGCAGAAAGACAGCAGGGAGATGACTTGGCACACTTCCTGTGGAAGGCAGTTCCACAGCCTGGGAGTAGTCAATACCCATGCCTACCACCTGCTCACTGTTACCAATTACAGTTTAACTGTATCAACAGCAACAACACTCCAATAGAGGCAAAAACAAAACAAAAACACCTTTCACTTATACAAATGGAGGTATTGTTGCTGAACAAATGACAAGCAAAATCTTTGGTGTTTTAAATTTCTTACAGGGGAAGGGAACTAGTTGCTTTCATGGAGGTTCACAAATTATCACAAAAATAAAGCGAGATGGAGCAGTTTCTCAAAAAAGTAGTCCTATAGCAACTTAATGACTAAATTCTTTTGTGGCCTCCATTTTCACTGTCTCATCTAAAATCCATTTCTCAGATGCAGATGCTGGTGTTCATTTTTAATAGGGATTCATGAAAAATGAATTTTTGGCTGCTTCATTTGGAGATCTCAAAAATCAGTATTTGTTTCATACTTCAATAGCTCCCTTCAGAATGATAATCTGTTTATTACTTTAACAGCCCACATGACTTAAAAACATGAACACCAGCCAAGTGTAACTTTGGGGGAGCACTAGATGTTCCCACATGGACCTGATGATGAACTGTAATCCGTGCATGAATGAATAATCAAGTATTGTACATGGAGAGAGTACTGCAAAGCTTTGTCATGAATTTTAACATTTTATTTATATCCCACCTTTTTATATATATAAAAAAGCACTAAAGATGGCTGAATGCACGCATTGTGTTCACCGATGGCTATTCATATGTTGTGTCATTCATAGTCCATTTGCAATAAAATCCATGTTTCATGCTTATACATGGAACATTATCTACTCCATAAACATTAACTGGAAGGCACTGGCCAGGATACTCCAGGAGCAGTCTGAAGTATCTTAACATCAAAGCTGCCCTGAACTTCCACCATTACAAAAGGCCTTTATTCTGACACCTGATGGCTGTTTGCATGTATGTTTCACTGAGCCATCCAATGTGTCTATTGCCATGGCAAAGCACTTCTCTCTGAAGTCAGAATGAGGCATCTAGCAATCATCACATGGCTGGGCACCTTGATCTGACCTCAGAGTGAGTGACTGGCAGCAATGGTTGTGGCACTGGGTGGGTCAGCAGGACTCATTTTAAACAGCTGTCCAATGTTGGATGGAGGGCTCCAGATCTTCCAGGAATATCTGGAGCAAACAGTAAGTAACTTTACTGTGTTATAAAGAGGCTATACCCTGGTTCTGGTGCTGAACAGGCTGGATGTCATCCTGTCTGTTCGTATCAGAACTAGGGGTTGCACCAACATCATCCAATATCCACACCAAGAGGATGTAGGGAGGCAGTTTTATTTGGCCCATGCAGACAGGGCCATAGAAAGAACAATTTTTAAATTTTGTGCCTTTGATATTAAATTAAATTCTTGAGATTTCAAAAATATCATGTTAAACACATCTTCTAGAATGCAATAAAATGAAAGCATTTAGACAAATCATGGCATATTTTAATATATAAATTGCCTTCATAATGAACCTCAGTGAAAAAGTGAGATATAAATAAAATTAATAATAATAATAGAATCAATAGCTAGGAGAGACCACATGGGCCATCCAGTCCAACCCCCTGCCATGCACAAACTCACAATCAAAGCACCCCTAACAGATTGCCATCCAGCCTCTGTTTAAAAACCTCCAAAGAAAGAGACTCCTCCACACTCCATTATTAATATTCGTATTAATAATTGTTTTGATATAGAATATAAACTTACATCATACAAAAATAATCTAATTTACATTAGAGTTTATATAACATAAGCTACAAAGCAAAGTACTAAATTAAAAATGTTAAAGTTAGTCATTGTAGAATAGTTATAGTCTCAAGCACAATGTGCAGGAAATGGCTAAGATATCTGTGGGAATGAAATCAAATCATGGATAATTCGAGAATAAAACTTAGGGGCATGTAACAAAGGATCTGAAGGATCAAGCAAAGAAAAACAATGCCAAAGAATTTAAAAATTCCAGGAGGTGTAACTGTTCGTACTCACACTAAAGTCTGGATGGATGAGAGAGTAGAGCAGGGTCAGAGCTTCCAGGATAGATTATATTCTTGCCTTTCACCAGAGGATGGTTGCATTTTTTAATTAGTTAAAGTACAGTTCTTACACTGACCCATGGATAAGTCGACTCAAGTTTTTGGGGTCTATTTTTTGACTAAAATTTTGAGACTTATACATGAGTATATACAGTAACTATAAACATAATTTTCATAAAAAGAACTAAAAGCTATATGTATAGAGTAAAACACACTAGATGTGAGTACAGTACCTCAAACATTAACGTATAAAGAACACACCAAGTGCACAAACTCACAAACTACAATTGCTTATACCTATCTAACATACAAACTAAAAGTGTGATAGGATTCCTACTACCTTCAAAGACCATTCAAATCCAACTTATCAGTCTCTGGAGAATGTTCATTATACATATATTTTCCCACACGATGGCTCAATTCTAAAAGCCTGATTTCCAAAAACAGGTGCAAAAGAGTAAGACATCCTTACTTGTGAAAAGTTGGCAGCATTTCTGTTTACTGTGAACTGATATGTCACATTTGAAAACTGGATGCTGATTGGCAGAATGGTGACATTGAAGTGGAGCATCAGTGATTTGTTAGGCCCCTGGTATTCTGTGTCATTCACAATCACATCCAGCTGGAAGGAGCAACTTTCAGTAACTGAAATGTTCTTGTCTAATACCAGTTCTGGGGGACAAAAAACAGGAGTCACTTTACAATAAACAAGAACATGAGCAAGATTTTCTTGAGAAAAGCAGACAAATGACCAAGAGAGACATCAAGTGGACAAAAACAAAAAAAGATGGAAGAGAAAAAAGAATTTCTGGGCAACAGAGATGTTTTAAAAAACTCTCATTTTCAGTTTTGTTCCATTTCTCTGAATTCTACCTATATTCTTATCTCATCTGTTATTCATATATCAGAATGCAAGACTTTGTCTTTCCTTTCTGTATTGAAATTTGTAGTCATTTTAATGCATTTGCCTAATGTGTGCATATATGCATTTTACAGAATGCATTTCCCCAAATTACTAAAAACATGTTCATTTGAATTTTTCAATTACACACATTTTCACTATTTGCATTTTAAAATATGCTTATTATTGCATGTGCACATCATTACTCTAAAACACCCTGCAAGCTCACAAATGTGAAACTTTTCAAGGGAAAGGGCTGTTAGCAAACCCTGCATACCCTTGTCCTGTATTTGGTCTCCCCGTATTTTCATATTTCATATCTGGAGCCACCATGTTCTTGGGACATTATGATTACCTTTAGGAACATGAGGTAAGGTAACCCAGGAGAAAAGGAGTAAAGACCTGAGGACACAGGGACAATCCAGGTAATAATAAAATCAAGGCTAAACAGGCATACTAATTGCTCCGTCCTTATTTCAAGTCCTCTGCATCTCCTCTTGTACCAAATGACAAAGGATGTCTCATTGCACCAAGTAATAAGTCAGTTCTTTCTGCCTATCACTGCTTTACTTCCTGCCAACCTCCCTGTCCACTCATGCTGAGGTTGTCCTGATCTAATAACTGTTTCTGTCACCCTAAAATAAAAGTTAGCAACCAATCTGGAATCCCATAGTCAATTCCTGGAAAAGAACATCAATCCTTTGTTACCGTGCAAGATAGTCCATTTCCCGTGGCTAGTTTTCAGGTATAAATATTGGTCCCAAAGACCTAGCCTCTGTGCACACATTATACATACAGTTGTCCCAGGCTGCACTCTGTGTATGTTCTGTGTCTCCCTCAGACCTCAGTCTGAGCCACTCCCACTTTATGTGGTCTACTCATTGGACAGGTAAATATTGCCCTCCTTAAAAACTCCTCAAACTCCACTATCCTGTTTCCATATTTCCATTTCACTTACCTCTGAATGCTGTGTCTGTGAAAACTGCTACCACGTAGTAGTAAAGGGACTCACTCCCATGGGCCATACTTAGCTAGTGGACAGCAATCTGGGTTTTCTAAACATCTACCATGGAACTGACATGCTAGCATAGAATTGTCCACTCCACCAAAGGGAAATCCACTTGCGTTAATTATAGATTGCAGTGCTGATCCATTGCAATTTGCAGAGCTCTAATGCTCATCCAAATCCCACTAGGTACACTGCTGTGCTCCTAACAAGTCTCACTTGTGGATTAGCTTGGCAATGCATAATGCTATCCAAGATCATCATTCAAGTATATTATTGTTTACTGTTTTATACAAATTCTATTGGTTGAAAAAACGTATTATTTCTGTGTAGGTTAATCATTGTCTCTGCAGTATTGACTACTAGATGCTTCTTGGATTTTGTTTCGGTCTGTGTATTATGTTATTATTTCTCCTAGTAATTCAAATAATGAATCAGGAAAAATGCAATTTTCCTTTAGTAATAAGAGTTTGCACATCAACTTACTGTATTCATGGCGTGTTCCCCTCACTTGGCTGCCATTTGGGTTGAAATAGATCTCATGGAAGATATGCTCCACTCGAAAAGTATCCTTTATCCATGGATCAGAGGAATTTATTGTGCCAGTGTACTTCTTCCTGCTACTCTCTATGGGGAAAATAGGAGTGGTATCTGCATCATATACCATTAATGCTGCTAGAACCGTGCCCTTTAAAAGAGAAGAGGGTCAGGAGACACATTGAGTCATATTGCTCATTTCTAGTGGGACATATGAGAACAAGAAACTAGATTCCCTCCGTCTTATCTGATAAATGTTTTCTACTGGACATAAGAGAATTTTCACATCTGTGAGAACATTTTTGTACAAATTGCATCAACTGTGCAACTTCAGTAGATTGGACAAATTGCATAGCTATGCTACAATAGCTGCTGCCTTCCTGCATAGACTTTAAAAACTTGTTAGGAACAATGGATTGTCAACTCTTATTTGTTTTATTATTTATTAATATATTTATATGTCATCAAATTTTATTATAGTGTGCAAATAAAATAAATTTAAACAGTTTAAAACAATATAGAATTTAAAGCATTAAGAATAAAATTCACTAAAACACATTAAACAATTTAACAAGTTAAAGGACATTAAAAAATTAAAACAGCTTTAACAAATAGTTAGGTTTTAATTTTTATATGCTTGTTGTTGCTTTGCTTCACAAAAGGGAAAGGAAAAGACAGAAGTTTTGTACAGAAACATTTTTGCACAAACTGTAGAAATTCAGCAAAAAGCAAAGTGCTTCTTGTCTCATCCTTGCACTGAAGGCAAGGACCTTTGTAGAAGCTGGCAAATTGTCTTGTCAAGAATAAGAAATTTGGCAAATATCCTTCACATCCCAAGTTTTCAACAATTTCTACCTTTTGTAAGGCCTTCTGTCAATTCTGTAAGACAGTGATTGCCATGTTAGTTTTTCTAAGTTATGCAGACAGTGAACTGGTCACTGCTCAAACAGGACAGTCTTTTCAATCCCCTCAGAATTTGCCCAAAAGAAGCACTCTTTCCACTCTTATTCTTTCTCATAAAGTAACTATGGGGGGTTGCAGACTGCCAGAAATAGTGCAAATTGAGTCCACTTTTAGGGTTAGGGTTAGGATTAGGGAATCATGGGAAATGTAGTTTATTGTGGCACCAGAGCTCTCTGACAGAGAAGGCTCAATGTCTCAGAAAAAAATACAATTCACATGATTCCCTAGCACTAACACTAACCCTAAAAGTGGGCTCAATTTGCACTACTTCTGGCAGTCTGCAACCCCCCTATATTCCACAATACAAATACTACCTAAGAGAGTTTGATGCATGCCTTTCTGCAATGAATAATAAAAATTGTTCCTGTTTTTTAAAATGTCATTCCAAAATATGCTGCCTAAACCAGATTATCTTCATCCTGCCTAATGGAAGGGCTGAACCTTCCCAGCAGCACAGCAAAGGCAATCATTCCTGAGCTCTACAGGACATCACCATCCCCTGGCTTTGTTAACACTGCAGATCCAGTACTTCAGACCTAAAGCTATGGACACAAACTATCCCAAAGGCAGTGGCATCATGAGGGGCATGTGGTGCTGTGGCCAGCACTAGATGACACCCCAAAAGAGGGGGTGACATCTAGTTGGGCCCTGCCCCCATGCCGTCACCCCATGCGCTCATGGGCAAAAGGACAGGATGGCATAGAGGAAGGGAGCACATGCTGCCCTCAGAAACCCTGCCCCCGGAAGCCCCACCCTAGAAGCTCCCCCTGCACTGGGTGACAGCTGAGGAGTGAGAAGGAGGAGGACAATAGACTAGAAAGTGGTTTAAAATCTAGATGAGTGTCATGGTGGCAAGCTTTGAATGTAAGTGATGGTCTGATGGTGTTCGAAGGACAGGAGATTGAGAGGAGGAGGATGGGGAGTAAGAGGAGTGGAGTTGAGATCTATGGGCTAGGAAGGGGTTTAAAGTCTGGATGAGGCATTCTAGTAGCAAGCTGGAAATAATAATAATAATAATAATAATAATAATAATAATAATAAAATTTTATTTCTAACCCGCCCCTCTGCAAAGCAACTGATAGGCTGGCACTGGTTACAGGAGTCTGTAGCATGCACGTTTGGAGGGGACTTACAATATTCACTTTTTCTCCACTTTCATGAGGGCCTTTTGCCCCTCATCCCCATGAATGTGGAGGGTGGACTGGGGTTCATCCAAGCAGGCTGACAGTCCCCCACAAACCCACTGGGAGCTGCTCTCTGGCTGGAGTGAAAACCATTTGACTGGTTTTACCTCTAATGCTGTGGGCCCTAAAATTGAAATTAGTAGGAACAATATCATACTCTGCTGTAAACAGTGACTGTGTGACTAGAAAAGAATCCAAGTAATTTATGATCTTCTCATTATACAGCTCTGTGAATGTGGTCCAAAAGATTATTCTGGATTTATTTGTGTAGCAGTTAGAATTTCCCGGGGGCAGGGCACACATTGGATCAAAGCACCTTGTCATATCTGCCACATTTTGACAGTACAACAGAAGTAACAAGATCCTACACACCAACACACACACACTTATTCTTTGCAAAACAAGATGAATTGGGAGCGTATACATTGTTTTAAATTAGAAATGCACCACCAAGGGAGCAATTCTGCTTTAAAATAAAGCACACACTTCTCACCCACCCTGTTTTTAGAGGAAACTGTCACTGCATATCAAAACTCAATGATGCTATGGCAAATTTGATGTGGACAATGAAATCCACAAAAATGGGAAGCCCTTCTTTAAATGACTGAAATATGAAGGCCTTGAATGCAATTTACCAAGTGCTGTTGCTGCTCAGGCTCCATTCATTTTAACTTTGCTAGCAAGGGAATCCTACATGACCTGGATTGTTGGCTGTGTCCTCTGCAGATATGCTCTCTCACACCACTGCGGCATACATGATTAACCTTGCTGATGGCCAGTTATTTAACAGCATCCACTGAGCCTTCACTTTCAGCGGTATGGATTAAAAAGTAGATGTGAGTGGAAAAACTGAACAAGGATCATTTTGTCCAGTTGGTGGCAGCAAACAGTCAAATATGGAAAGTTCCTCTTGTGCAAAATCTGGCATCCACAAAAATGGCATGCCTATCTTCTAAACACTGTGTGTGCCATAATACATCTGTTGGGATATTTTATATAAATTCTGAAATGGTATTAAAGACAGCTCCAATTAGGAATGGATGAAAATCTCATTTGGCTCATTTTTGACAAGAACTTTCCAAAATTAGCATGTTTCTTCATAAAATAAAATAAATGGGAGTAGAAACTGAAATTTTGAGATTCACCCATTGAAGTTAGAGGACTTGGCTCTTAAAAGTCTGGCTCTGAATGCTTATTTATTCAACTATTTGTGATGCTGTACCTTTGTTATGCTGAATTAGGGTTGTCACCTTGTTTTTCTGAATAGCATTTTAGCTTTTAAAATGTTTTTCTGGTTGCTGGCAAAAGCTGTACTTTACTCAATTTGGCAGCACAAAAGGAAGATTTTTTTTTTATCAATTCATTTTCTCTATCAACTTTGATTCCCAACTTTGCAACTCTCATCACAAATGGGACTGAAAGAATTGGAAATTAGAAACATTTGAATGTGAGAAAAAGAAAAACCGGTAAGAGTCACTCATCCTTCTCTTGAAAATAACTGCAAGACTATATGTGTGCATCCTTGCAAGGAAATGATGCTTTGAAGACATATAAATGTGGATGCCCAAAACTATAACCATATTACTCTGTGGCAACAGTGAAATGCAAGCATGCAAGCTCTTCAACACTGAAGAAAGATTGTAGCTTTTTTAAAGCAGTGAACATTTTGAGCTGACAATATGTAGCACCTGAAAGTCTGAAAACACCTTCACTGATTTTCAGAACTCAAAATACTGATTTTTATTTCACATAAATATGATATATCTAAACAAACATGAGCCAGGAAGTTTTCTCTCCAATGACATAAGTTACTCTGATATTTTCTGATCTCTGCACCCTTTGATGCTCCATATGCTTTCAATATTTCAGACCCAAGAAGTTTACAGAATCTTTAGCTGGTTTTATAATCTTTTTTCTTTCACTGTATAGACTTGTATCCCTGAATATGCAGAAGTCACTAAATTTGGGGAGAACCCTATTTTGTCTTCAAACTCATAAGCAACATGAATGATGAATGTCAGATTTCAATGAGATAGTATTCTTTTGGAAGTAGAAGCACATTCAGATGAAATCTCTTGCCCTGTTTATTCCTTTAGGTCAGATAAGCAGAATCCAAGATTTATCTATAACACCCAATCACAGTCCATTTATGTTTATAAACAATTCCAAGCTCACATTTTCATACTCCATCATCTCTACTGAGAAGCCACCTACCTTTGATCCTCCTCAACATAGTTGGCAGCTATGCCATCATGCTGCCTGAATTGTCTCCGCTTTAACTGGTAATGGGAGAAACTGGTGCCTAAACCAGTTGTTCTTTTACCTTCTTCTCCTCTTTCCTCTTCCCCCCCAATCCATCATGTCTTTTAGATGTAAGATAAAGAGTAGGAACAAGAGATGGGAAATGTATGACCTTCTGCAATATGAAGGCCCACTGGGGAAAAAAAAAATCAGAACATTTCACACACACACACACACACACACACACAAAAACCTCAGTTTTTCCATTGTTTCGTGAAGGCTTTATTTCTCAGAAATATTTTTTGGAAAAAATAGAAAAAAAGATTATGGAATATATTTTTTCAGAATTATGACCAAAATATTTAAGGCAAGGACTATGTGACAGGAGGAATTGCATACGACATTGTACATTATTTGACCATTCTAATTCCTTATTCTTGATTTCTTTTCCTCCTTTCTTTTTTAGGAATGAATGGTTTATGCCTGTGTGATGCTAGGGAGAGCTAGTAGTGAACAATAATTTCCTCTGTATTCTCGTACTCGTGTTGATGTTTCTTCTATTTTTCTTGGATTTTGCTTGCTCCTAACAAGCTGACAAAAATATAGGTTCCTTACTGTTCAGGACTTTGCAGCTGCCTTTGTAACAACAACAAAAATTACACCAAAGAAACTGTTATAATTGTATTATGTATATAATGTAGTTACGTTCATAAAATAATAAAGGAGAGCCAGTGTGATGTAGTGGTTTGAGCATTAGTCTAGAACACTTTTTCGGGGGGAATGGGACTTTTTCCAATGGCTTCAAAGTTTATAAAATCTGTAGTGGCCCTCTACTTATAGCTGAACTAAAGCTCCTGTCATTCTTCACCACTGTCTGTTCAGGTAAGCATCACTGGAAGTTGCAGCTCAACAACACCTGGTAAGTTGTATAATTTCCTATCCCTGGCAGGGAATATTACACTGACAGAGATGCAGATCCTTGTATATTATGTTCTAGGGAACGAGGATTAAAAAAACCCTCCTTTTCCTCCTCCTTGTCAGGCAAGAGGGTAACAATGGTTTGTATATTTTCAGAGCACTTGTAAGATCATCTCTCTGTGTGGGTGGGTGAGGATATGCTCTGGTTAACCAAGGGAGTTTTGTACAGAAGCTTGTCCACATATTGCAGAAAACTCAGCAGGTCAAAAATACTTCTTGGTACTTGCTGCTGCCAAGATCAAAAAAGAAAGTGCAAAGGCAAGCTTACTGTTGAACATAAAGAAAACAAAAATACTGACCACAGAGAACTTACACACATTCAAACTAGACAAGGATGAAATAGAAATAGTAAAAGAGTTGTTATATCTGAAATCAAACATTGTCCAGAATGGGGACTGCAGCCAGGAAATCAGAAGAAGATTAAGAATGAAAGAACTAGAAAAGATCCTAAAATGCAAAGACATACAACTCAGCACAAAAGTCAGAATCATACAAGCCATTGTATTCCCTATTACCATGTATGGATGTGAGAGCGGGAAAAGATTAAAATCAAGACATTTGAGATGTGGTGCTGGAGAAGAGTGCTGAGGATTCCATGGACAACCAAAAGGACAAACAAGTGGGTCCTAGAACAGACCAAGCCAGAGATATTCCTAGAACCAAGATGACAAGACTTAGACTATCGTAATTTGGGCACATCATGAGAAGGCATAAATCATTGGAAAAGATAATGAAGTTAGAAAAGATGGAGGGAACTAGAAAGAGGAAGGCCGCATGCTAGATGGATGGACTTTATTAAAGAGACCATGAATACAAGTTTGCAGGAGCTGGGCAGAGCAGTACAGGACGGGGGTGGGGTGGGGTGGGTGGAGATATCTCTTCCATAGGGTCACCATGGGTTGAGATTGATGCAAAGGCAGTTAACAATAAATTTGCTGCTGCACAGGGGACCAAAACAAAAACAAACAAAAAAACTCATAACGTGGCAGTTGCCTAATTTTCCTGCAGTCTTAACTTGCTGCAAAACACTTTTTCCCAGCAAGGGTAAGAAATCTGGTAAATATTGTTTATATCCCTATGTGGTAATGCTAATGCTTCATCCTGCCTGTCTAAAAGGTGTTTTTTTTTTAAAAAAATGTAAATAAATAAATAAAATGTACACACGCTTAGAAGAATACCTTAAACCATGAATCTCTCTGTTAACTAACTGTGGAAAGAAGTGTAAAGCTGACAAGATATCTATCAACAGCAGGGCCAGAATCTTATTACATCCTATGAATCATTACCTCTTTCCTACTGAACTCCACCACAGCATCTGCTGTATTAGTGCCATTAGGCAGGAAGGGTGGCATGTCATCTTCATCAAACACATTTACAAGTAAGGCCACCTCCTGGGAAGTCTCCTTGGAACCTTCTCTCACTGTACACTTCGCAATCAGCTCATACTTCTCTCGCTCTTCCCGATCCAGAGGCTGTGTCACTCTGATACTTGTGGTGTCCTCATTGTAAAGAAATGGAAGCCCTTCACCTGGAATACAGTAAAACAAAAGACTTACTACCAACATAGTTGCAGCTGTTCATGATAAATGATGCATCCCTAGGATAAGAAGTGCTGCACCAGAAATCCATAATTCGCAGTCCAGGAACCTAATTTATGCCTTATTTATGCTTTTCTACACCATCTTATAATTTTTATAACTGTTTTACTTGTAATAGGGAAATGGGCTGGGATAGAAAGGGTTGTATCGAAGAATGAGAAGGTTTTCTTGCCTGATTTGTTCCACCCCACATCTTTTTTAAAAAATCTAACCACCAGCATTTCTAAAACAGTTCTAGAACTAAGGCATGGTCAATTTATTGAAGCTTCCACTTCACTAGCATTCTTTCCCTTCAGATAACTTGTACTAGCAGTCATGTGCAGTGTTAAAACTAATTTCTACCAACCTCTCCTGCCTTGCAATCCTGGATCATTTCCCACATCATTCCAAAGAACTCAGCAACAGTTGAACTACAGTGGGAACATGCATCTGAATTCTGTTCTGCTTGTGAAAGGGAAGTTAGCATCACAATTCAGCCCCACATAGCCCAGGAATCTGAGGTAACCATGAAGGAGGAGCAGAATCGTCAAGAGAATTAGCTATTGAGTGGGGGGAAATGAGCGCATTGCCTCTCCAAATAACAACTCTGTCCCTTTGAAATTTTCCTTCAGTACTCAAATTTCTGGTATTACACACCAGCCATGATACAGAAACAAATTACAGGCATACTTAAAACTTCAGTTAAGGATTTCGAAATATAATTTAGGCAGCCAAAAGAAAGGAGGCAGGCAAAGCTACCAAGGGAATGAGAACACAGCAAGTATAAGAGTTCTAGAAATGATTACCAGTGTCTCACTTTTTACAGTGCTAGAAAAAAATTACTTTGCGAAGCAGTATTCTTATTTGGGAGCAATCCCCAAATTCTGCCCCCATAGCTACACTGTGCACAGGCACAGAAACAGACAGACAGGCACATACACACACACACAGCCAGGAAATCCTGAGGACTTGTTGGATCCAGAGCTGCCCATCCTAGGCGCAGAGAGCTACACACAGGTCCTCCAAGTTCCTGGCCAGCTTTTGCAGCTCCTTTTTTTACCCCAAGAGGCCCAAGGAGGTGACTGGAAGCAGCTTCAAATGCACAAGCAAAGTGCCCAGGAGGAGAGGTTAAAAACAAGATTAGGACCTGGCTGAAAGCTAGGAAGAAGTGGAACTTGTCATATATACTTGAAGTTTGAAATGACACTGCTGAAATAATAACTCCCTCAAAGTTTCCATCTTTTCTGTGCTGGAGAAATGGACAGATATATGACCCCAGCCACAATACAGAAACAAATTACAGGCATACTTCAGTTAACAAGGGCCCTTTGCAGACTGCCAGAAATAGTGCAAATTGAGTCCACTTTAACTTCCCTGACTCAGTGCTAGGGAATCATGGGAACTGTAGTTTATTGTGGCACCAGAGCTCTCTGACAGAGAAGGCTCAATGTCTGAGAAAAAAAAATACAATTCCCATGATTCCCTAGCACTGAGTCAGGGCAGTTAAAGTGGACTCAATTTGCACTATTACTAGCAGTCTGCAAAGCCTCTGAGGAAGAAGCTCTTTTTTTACAAAGTCTTTCTACACCCTCCCAGCCCTCCTTTTCCTTCTTGTCCTTAGTCTAATTGGAAGTTTTTCGACCATCAACAACAGGATGATCATGAGATAAGGCTGGAGAGACAAAGACTTTCAGTGACAATGTGCAACAGTGCGTCTGCAGTAAACAAGGAAATAAACCTTGAGCTGGGAAACAATGAGATTCTACTCATCTAGAATAATCCTACTGTACCTGTGTGTGCCCCCCTTCAACAGGCAAGGTTAATAGCAATTGCCTCCAGAATCCCTTCCTGAGCATGCATGAACTGCAAATCAGTGGGTACAGCAGATAAGCATGCCTCACCAGCTTCCCACAGCATGTTAAAAAAGCATCTATCTGTAAGTTTGCCCACCAAAATGGAAATCCAGAAAAAATGGAGGCTGGTGAAACAAAGAAAAAATATATCTGAATGCATTCTGAAAGCAGTTTTCAAGTGATCTCTAGAAGATCCAAGATGTTTATTCTACCCAAGCATATCAGACCTAGATGTTTCATTTTACTTGTACAGCTTGATAGATATAAAATGGTATAAAATGTTTGG
>JAIPUX010001880.1:569492-581036 GCA_020142125.1 Phrynosoma platyrhinos | reverse complement strand
TATATATATATATATATATATACACTCCTTTCTGATTGTCAATCAACTTCAATGTCTGTTTCACAGCTACAAACTAAAACACAGTAGCTCACAGCAATAACCTCCTGCTCCAACAATAGCTCACAACCATTCGAACATTTCAACTGTCAACTGTCATCTGACATGTGATCAGTCTCCTGGACCGCTAATATAGAATGTTGGCTGTGAGTCATCATTCAAGTCAATCAAAACATTTTTCTGTTGTTTAAAGACATATTACACCAACAATGCCAAGTGTTTTCAATACACTGAATTGCATAACCAGTGGTTTGGACTAGTGTGGCTGAGGAGGAGGAGAAAAGAAAAGGAGGATGCATTATATTCCAAGGATTTTATTATCAACATTATGATTAGTGATATCAGGGGTATATAATGTTGTACAAACTTCTTAAATTCCTCCGCTATCTTGTGCAGATGTAGAGATATTCAAAGTTCATCTTACGAAATGGAATTGCATTCTATTTGTTCTTTTCTTCAGAGCTCTGTCAAGAAGCTTCTCCAAATTGGTAATAATGTCTATTAACGCTGACCACTAATGCTTGTATTGTGTCCAAATCCAAGACATTCAACTCTGCCTTTTTAGATTCGAGTTTTAAAATATTCCTTCACTTTCAATATGCTTATATTCTTCAAGTAAATATATTATTTTCATGTATAGTAATTGTCTGGCAGATTCTTTAATCTACTTCTTCCACTTCTTTAATGAATTAACTCTGAATGACAGCTTTCATTGTGACTCATATAGATTTTCTTACCCCAATGCCTCTTCTCACATTTTTTTCTAATGGATTTTTTTAAAAAAATCATCTATAAATTGATCTTAGTGAAGAGAACTGTATTTAAATCTCCACATTAGAGTCTGTGGAACAGAAGCTCTTAATGATACCAATGGTTAAAAAGGAGTATGGTCTGAGACTAATAAGGACCCAAACAGAAGATCAGAAAATTGATTAACAACAGTATTAGAAACTAAAATTAGATCTATCCTTGAATATGCGCTGTATTTGGGGCATAAAAAGAAAAATCTTTTTAATATGGATGTTATATCACCAGGTAGCAATTAAGTTAGCTTTCAGCAATTTTCTTCCTACTGTAATAAAGCCTTTGAAAACCATACAGTTTTTGAAGGTGATTCATAATTTGGGATTTATTCAGCACAATATCCGCACATTATTGCTTTGTGCAGAAAACAATATTTTCTGTATGGAAAATAAGTTTTCTTCTTGTTGTTAACTGCCTTTGTGTCAATCTTGACCCATGGCAACCCTATGGATGAGACATCTCTAGGTCCCCCTGTCCTCTACTGCTCTGCCCAGCTCCTGCAAACTCATATTCATGGTCTCTTTAATGAAGTCCATCCATCTAGCATGTGGCTCTATTTCCCTCCACCTTTCCTAACATTATTGTCTTTTCCAACGATTCATGCCTTCTCATGATATTTCTATGCAAATATTAATTCCTATGCATAAAATGCTATTTTATGCATTTCAAATCAACCATGTGCAAATTTTATGCAGGATCTCCTGGATTTTTCAACCATTTTTGAATATCGTAAAATATCATCTCCATCCCTACACCTGGTGCTAAAGGTCTCAATATTTTAAGAATTCTATTCTTTTAACAATGGTTCCAAGACCATTTACATTATAAGAGCTAATCTGTAAGTCATTCATATTTTATCACTAAAGTTCTACTAACAATATGCACATAAAGCAACAAACTAATCAATTAAATATCATTGTATCTTATAGACTGATTACTTGGCAACAAGATTGCAAATTGTTGCAAAATAACAGAAAATGATGTAAGCTGAATTGCTTTGCAGTGAGAAGAGAACTCAGAACTAACAACAGTAACAACAGCAGCAACAGCAAAGAATAAGAAAAATGCATAACTACCACAATAACAACGAGATACCCCATCAAGGAATATAGTATTATCAGATTGGGCACAATTATAACTATACCCTGCATGTGTGTGTGCATTTCAGCAATATGAAACGTCCAAAGAGAATTTTTTTCCTGAGGCAATGCAGGAATGGAGAGCCAGTATGGTGTAGGGGTTTGACTCTGGGAGATCAATGTTAGAATCCCCACTAACTTATTGGAGAACCAGTAAAAGACCTTGGGCAATTCTCAGCCTCAGAGGAAGGTAATGGGAAACCTCAGAATAAATGTTGTCAAGAAAACCCTAGGACAGAATCAATGTAAGAGTTGACTTGAGACATCACAACAACAACAAATGATGATCCCCAAGTACAAACAGGTTCAAGACTTGATTCTAGAGATTGTATTTTTCATGCCACTTTGATCTAAATGCACTATATTCTAACTTTTTTTCTCACAGGTCATTCATCCAAGAAAAAAAATACTACGTGTGACTGAAAAGACTGACAGCAATTAAGGAAAGTGACATTAGCTTTAAGAAAACTGATAGTGACAGCTACTTGTTAAGTGAATGAGAATTTGTAGCCTTTTAGAACTTTGTCACAGTACAACAGTTATTTAACTATGGGGCAGGCCTCCTTAAAGTGCACAGAAAACTGCTGGGGAGGCATTCATTTCCTTGAGCCTATATTCTATGTAAGTGAATTTAATAGGAACTCATTACTTTCAACTGGAAAGACATGTTTGGTATCACATTTGGCCATGAAACTGACTGGGTAGCCTTTGGCAAGCTCAGTCTAACTTTCTTCACTGAATTGTTGTGAAGACAGAATGGAAAGAGGGCAACTTAATAAATTTGTCACTCCAATTTGTTGCAAGGCTAAAAACTATATTCTCTGTCTCTCATGTTGGTAGCAATGGGATGAACTATTAGTAGCCTGTAGTCTTGTTGCTAACTGGTGTCATTAAACCAGTGTAGGACACCAATAGGATTCTAGTCATTCTTTCATAAGCCCCAAACTAAGGGATGGTCAATATTTGGGCCTCCATATGTTGCTGGAATGCAATCCCTATCATGCCTCAACACTCGCCATGCTTGCTAGGGCTGATAGGAGCTGCAGTCCAGGAATATCTCAAGCTCCATAAACTGCCCACCTCTGCCCTATCTCTTTCTGGGGAGAATAGAATGCAGCATCTATTTTAGCAACACTTTTGATAAGAAAAATTGAAAGGGACTACCCACGTATGAGGAATACTGTACTGAAATATGATTAAACCATTAGACAAAAATAATCATAGCATGTACAAGGGAACATACAAAATCCTCATTTAATTTGAACTCAGCAGTTCATGGCATCCCTTCCTATCTGGGTCAAATTTACAGCACAGGTATACCTCAGTTATAAAGAAGCCCCTTTTTACAAAGTTGGTTTACTCCTGCCCATCTCCCAATTTATCTCTTGGCCTTGTCTATCTGGAGGTTTTTTAGAAGCAAGAACATTGGGAGTATTGTGAAAAAGAGCAGGAGAAGGACAGGTTGCTTACCTGTAACTGTGTTTCTTCGAGTGGTCATCTGTGATCTCATACATGTGGGATGTAGTGCACCTGCACAGTATTGGTCAGAACTTTCAAAGCAGTATGATTGGTGCTTTTTGGCAATAGCCCTTCCCCGCTCAGCCTCCCTATATAATGCCCCTCATGTGACTAGGCCCCAGTTCCAAGTCTGTTGCAGCAGGACCAAGAAAATGAGCAAGTGACACAAGAGGGGAGGAAGGGCGAGTTGTGTGAGATTGCAGATGACTTGAAAAAACACAGTTACAGGTAAACAGCCTGTCCTTCTTTGTGGTCTCTGTGATTCATATATTAGCGAGCTGCTTAGCTTGAACAAGGTTGGGGTGTCACACAATTGGGGAGAATAAGATAGCTCATCCAAAGGAAGCATCTTTTTGAGATCTGTTGTCAATCTGATAGTGGGAAATAAAAGTGGATAGCTGAGACCATGTCTCGGCACAGCAGACTTCTTGGACGGGAACCCCTGCCAAGAAAGCTGTTGACATGAAGGTAGATCTTGTGGAGTGTGTCTTAGGAGAGAGATTTAACCCTCTTGAAGGTAGAGGGGATGACTGACAGGTTGGATCAAGAGCAGCAAGCAGCTTGGAGAAGGTGAGGCAGCGGTAGGATAGAAGTTAGCCCTGGAGAGTCCTCTGAACCCAATTGGTATATCAGGTCGTGAACTTGAGCTCACTTGGTATGAGCTTGGCAGTCGAGAGATCGAGCCACACAAGACATTTGGGCAATGAAAGGACAAAAAACAGAAGGAGAAGGACTGTGAGGTTCTCCAAGTGTGAAATTAGAATCACCACAAGCACCTTGGTCTGAAATGATGGAGTATTTGGAGAGTGGTGAGTTGACAAGGTCCTGCGTAGGGTGATGTAGAGTGTTTGTTGGACCCAAAAAACCATGCAGAAAAGAGTAACACTGAAGTGGTGAAGGAGGAGACAGAGAATGGTGTGGGTCCCACGGGGATTGAGAGCGATCCAACCTTAGAGAATGATGAGGTAGTTAAACCTAGTAGAAACGTTTCTGCGAGTCATAGCTGAGGAAAAGGGGAGCAGTCTCTATGAGCCCAAGGGCCCTCGATGAGGGATCAAACTTGTGACCTGACTTCCATTCTGGGTAGATGGTGTGGGACTGTGGCATCTGGACCAGCAAGGCAATGGAGATCAGGATGCAATGGAGGATTGTTGAGATTATAATCTATCTCGGGTGTGTTTGCGCAAAGATGGAGACTTTCCTATGTTCAGTACTATGGAAGGTCGGTGGAGGTGGAAGAGGTTGTTCACTCATCAGCCCCAATGGAGTTGTGTGAATGGGTTGAGAAACAACCAGTTGTGGGGAGGATTAAATAACAAGTTGACAATCGTCATCTGGCTGTTGAAGAGAGCCAGATGGTGAAGCAAGCTGGTACTGACCTGGAGGTGGAATCTGAGGGGAGAGCACAAGGAGAGACTGTTGAGTTGTGTGGGCCTTTGGCAAAGCCAAAGAAAGAGCCATGTGCTCAGCTGATGGAGTTGGAGCATGGAGAGCTTGTTCCCACAACAGCAATTTTAGTCTGGTCACATGGTTGCGACGAGCCTGAGATGTAAAAGCCTGGCAATGGGATCATGCAGCCCCATTGTGGGATTCTCAAAGGCAAAGAAGGCACTTGGAATGCCTGTCCTTTGGGGGAATTTTTCTTACAATCAACACACTATTTGAAGGAGGACAAAGAAGCCATGAGGATCTGAAGAAAGCCAAAAAAACACCAAATTCTGAGGAGAAAACCGCTTAGAAGCCATTATCAATCTGAGTCAAAACCAAGAGTGAAAGAGAAAATGCTCTGGAAATTCTTAATGATGCTACTGCTGCAGCAAACGAAAAATAACTGGGGCCTAGACACATGAGGGGCATTATATAGGGAGGCTGAGAAGGGCAGAACTACCACCAAAAAGCACCAATCATACTACTTTGGATGGTCCAACCACTACTGCATAGGCACACTACATCCCACATGTGTGAGTCACAGAAACCACCAAAAAAAAGGACAGGCAGCTTAACTGTAACTGTTTCTTCATCTGTGCCCTTACAAACATGGGATGTAATGTGCCTGCACAGTACTGATACAGAACTTTCAAAGATGTTAGCCGCACCTCTCCACACTTCTCCATATAAGCCTCCTCCTGTGTCCTCATCCCAGTTCAAAGTCCACAGCAGCAAGTCCATAATGGAGTGAAGTGACACTAGAGGGAAGGAAGGGTGGGTTGTGTAAGGGCATAGATGACCACTGAAAGAAACACAGTCTTGTCAGAATGCCCAGATATGACCTTCATTATCAAGGGAAATGGAGGAAAGGCGTAAAGGAGAAGACCTTTCTAACTGAAAAGATAAGATTTTTCTTCGTCTTGGGGAATATGGAGCAAAATGCTTCATACTGGTGATTTAGTGGGGAGGCAAAGAGGTCTATGTCCAGGGAACCTCACTTGAGAAAGAGGTCTTGGAGAACTATCGGGTGCAACATCTACTCGTAGGACGGCAGATTATGGTTGGGAGGACTGACCAATGGATGCACCAAATGTACAGCTGGTAAACAAGGTTGAGAAGGGTGAGACTTTGTTCCACCTTATTTGTTGATATAGTAGATGACTATTGTTTTGTTGGTCACAATGAAAAAAGGAAGGTGCATGAGGAGGTCTTTGAAAGTCTGGAGGGCTTTGATGATGGCCAACAATTGCAAGGCACTGATATGGAAGGTGGCTTCTGTCTTGGACCAAGTCCCTTGGGTTGACAGCCCATCGAGATGGGTGCTCCAGCCCTGGAAAGAGGCATCTGTTGTCAGGGTTCAACAAGGTCAAGCAGGAGAGAAGGGTGAGATTGTGAAGAGAAACTCACCATCGAAGGAATCGATGTAGTGATCTCGGTACTGTGAGAGGCTTTGACACCAGGGTGAGGCAGTGGTCGAACGAGGTGAGAAACCAAGCCTGGAGAGGACGCATGTGGATATAAGTGTAAGGGATTTATTCCATTTTTGTATGTATTGTGATATGTTGTATTTTGAATTTTGAAACACTGTTATTTTATGGTTGATTTGGTCAATTGACTAATCAATCAAGTTGTTGTTGTTGTTGTCGTAAGAGATCACAGCTGTGGTTGAGGCCATGTAGCCAAAAAATTTTTGCACTGTGTGGGCCTGAGTATGTCGGGACTGAAAGAATCAGAGAACCTTTTTACGTATTGAATGGGCCCTGTCCAGAGGGAGGAAGGTTGACTGCACCGTGGAGTCTATCAGAGCTCCGATGAAATTGATGGACTGTGTCGGAGCGAAGTGGAATTTGTTGAAGTTAACCACCATCTTGAGGTGGGCTAGGAGATCAAGGAAGAGGTGGATGTCATGTTGGAGCTGCCCCTTGGAGTCATCTATGTATTGGAAGATGAGAACTCTTCATTGTCAGAGGAAGGCTGCCACAACTGACAAGCATTTGGTGAAGACTCTTGGTGCAGTGCAGAGACCGAATGAAAGGACAGTGAACTGGTAGATAATTCCATCCAACAGAAAAGAAATATATGGTGAGAAGAATGGATGGACACATGAAAATAAGTTTCTTTCAAGTCCAGTGTTGTGAACCAGGCCCCTTCCTGGAGGAGGGGAAGGATCTTGTGAAGGGACATCATTGTGAACTTTTTGGGCTGAATGTCACGGTTGAGTGCTCTGAGGTACAAAATTGGGTGGAGGCCTCTGTCCTTTCTACCCACCAAAAAATAATGGTAAAAAAAAGAGAGATGTGCGAGCACAGGAGGGACCACTTCTAGGTACCCTTGTGAAGGAGGTTTTTTATCTCCTAGCACAAAGCCAGTGCAGTGTGGAGTGACAAATACATCCAGTGAACGGGAGGGAACTCAATGACATAACCATCCTTGATGATGCTGAGAAGCCATACGCATGGTAATAGAGGCCCATGCACTGTAGAAGGGACAGAGTTCATCAAGAAAGACAGGAGGTTTACTGGAAGAGCATGTTATGTCAAAGATAACACTTGCCTTGGTCATGAGGCCGTTTGTGAGAGGGAGCCTGTTTGGGTTTTTGTTGGTAGAAGTTGCGTCGAGATTGAGAAGGCTGGTAAGAGGAACTTTTCTATCTTGGAAACTGATTTGAGGATGACAATTGAGGCTGGTAGCTCTGAAATCTAGGTCGGGATTGGTAAGAAGGCGGGGGAAGCCAAATTTGCCTGCTGTGGTATGCAACTTGTGAGTACATTCCAGCTTGTCATCAGTCATGCCGTGAAAGAGACCAGTTGCGTCAAATGGCAGGGACTCAATGGTGTTCCTGGCCTGTGGAGAGAGGCCTGAGGAATAGAGCCAAGCATGGCGTTGGAGAGCTATGGGTCCAATGAGGGCTTTGCCACTAGCCTCAGCAAGGTGACAAGCATGATAATCTGTTGGTTGGCTAGAGAGTTGGCCTCCGACAGAATAGTGGTGATGATCCTCCTGTCATCTTCAGGTAGATGTTTGAAGAATGGTGACAATTTTTCCCAACTTAGACATGCAGGCAAGTTAGTCCGCCATGTGGAAGTGGAGTGAAGAAGTTACATAAAACTTCTTCCCAATCCAATCAAGTTTTTTGCCCTCTTTGGCAGAGGAGTGGTGTGATTTTTTGAGATGAGTTGGTCTGGGAAATATCCACTACAATGGAGTTGGGCTCTGGATGATGTGTGAGCCACTAGCAGTTGTTGTCTGTAAGGAGGTAAATGGAGTTGACTTTCCTTGAAGTGGGAGGAATGGCCGATGGATTGGACCAAGGATGATGTACTACCTTTAGTAAAGCAAAGCAGCTTCATTTATATACTGCTTCATACCACGCTATGGAGTGTCTAAGCGGTTTACAACTGTAAGCTCATTGCCCCCCAACCACTGGGTACTCATTTTAGCAACCTCGGAAGTATGCAGGCCTGAGTCAAGCATGAGCCCTGGCTAGTACTGAACTTGCAACCTTGTGGTTTATGAGTGAGTGGCTGCAGTACAGGCATTTAACCACTGTAAATGGGGTAGGGGTGGTATTGATGTCGCTGGAGGGACATCATCCTGACCTGAATGGTAAATAGGATTATGGTCTTCTGGGGGTTCAGTTTGAATCTGAAGTTCCAGAGAACAAGCCATCTGGACCATTTGGTCCACAAAAGCCCTGAGGTCTGATGACGGGACCTATGAGTAGTCACTCAATTGAGAGGTGGGCTCATTGTCATCACTAGTGTAGTCATAACCAGCCAAGTGTTGAGATTATGGTGAGGTTGGGAAATCAAAGAGAGACGTGTTAGATTTATGTTGAGGTTGTGAGGCATAGGTGGGTAGAGAAGCATATCTCTTCGGAGGTAGAGGAGACTGCTGATGGTCCCTGGAGCAGATTGTCATGAGCGAGCAGCAGATTGGGGCAGTTGAGCGCAAAAAGTATGACTTTGGGATCATATAGCCTCTGGTCTTTAGGCAATGGTGGGTGGTCCAAGCTATATGCTCTATCATGCAGGTCTTCAAACATAGCATGATCGTCCAGGGAAGAGCAGTGGAGAGGTTGAGCTGGAACCACTTGGTACTGTACCAAAGTCTGGTGTCGAGGTCAACATGGAAATGGTGAACAAGAGACTGGAGAAGCCACTTGAGATCAAGAGTGGACCCTTGGGCATCTAGCTGGGATTGTGGAGGAAAGGATGCTCCTGGAAGTCTGAGCTTGGCTGGGGGGGTATCAGAGAGCCCTGGGCTTCAGCCTGAACATCGGTATCATCAGCATGAGGCCGAGGAGAGACTGGTTGTGAAAGAAGGGTACTGCACCAGAGGAGGTGTCCAAGGTGAGTACACAAGTTATGGAGAGGATTTAGCCTTCTTTTTTTTCTCTTTTTGAGGTGCCAGACATGTTGGAGAGGTGGGTCAACTCTGATATCATCTCGATCCAGAGAGGAGGTATGGAAGATGATATCGATCCCAAGTTCAGTTAGCAAGATGAGATTGAGTGTAAGTCCGTAATCGACTGTCGGATGCCAAGTTGAAGGGAGGACCCAAGCGACCTTTGCCCAGCAGAGATCTTGGGCACAGCCATTGTCAAAGCTGCGTGCTCAGCTGACGTAGTCAGGGCAGAGAGAGCTTGTTCCCACAGGAGGGCCTTAAGCCTAGTGGCACAGTTGCAATGTGATTGAGGCATGAAAACCTGGCAATGATGGCTTGAGGCCATGTTATGGGCTTCTCCAAGGCAAAGGAGGCACTTGGAATGGCCATATTTTGGGGGATTTTAACCCTGCACTCGACACATTGCCTGAAGAATGTGGATGCTATGCAAAATCCAAGGATTGAGCCAAAAACACCAAAATCCAAGGGAAATCCAAGAGAAATCTGTTGAACAAGCCAAGTCAAAACCAAAAGTGAAAGAAGAGGAAAAAACGCTCTGAAAGTTCTAATGACGCTATCACTGCAGTGGATGAAAAGAAAAGGAATTGGGTGAGGACATTGAACACCAGCTAACAGCTTTGAAAATTCCATATCAGTACTGTGCAAGTGCATTACATCGCATGTGTGTAAGGCACAGAGAACACAAAGCAGAAACACAGATTTTTGGTCTTGGATTGCAGCAGATGTCGCTAGTACACACTACAGTGAAACTTGAGCTCAGAAAGAGTGGGTGTTACTCTACTCTAGTTGCTATTACTGTAGCTGTGTGTACTTCCCTAAAACAGGCAAGGTAAACAGAAGCTGCCTCCAGAATCCCTTCCTGAGAATGTGTGAACAAGAAAACATGGAGAAAAGTGGAGGGCAGATACATTTGCATCCCCTCTTCCCAGGATGTTAAATAAAAACAGAGATCTGTATGTTTAGCCACTCCTCCCCCCCCAAAAAAATAAGAAAAGTGGAGGCTGGTGAAAGAAAGAAAAAAATCATCACTGGATGCATTTTGGAAGAAATTTTCAAATGGCCTCTAGAAAGTTCAATTTTTTTTCTTTTTTCATGCAGGACTTGTTAGACCTGGTTTTATTTCACATATGCATATTATTAGTTCTGAATTAAACACCTGCTTAAATATATTGTACTGCTCTTTTTCATGGTGTAGGAACCTATTCCTATTCTTTCCTTGCTATTTCTACCACTGGAACCAAAGTTTCTGTTAAAGAAGTAACAATCAGCAACACATGTACTTCACTAATTGAGGTAGACCTATACCTTTTACAAATCATTAAGTGGAGAAGGCAACATGAAGGCAGTGTGTTCAATTTTATTTACATTTTGGTTACTTAGGCTAAGCTTACACGACTTGGTTGTCTGATTACACAAATGCATGTTGCTTTGAATAAATGTTTGCTAAACACGTTGAATTCTTCTTTATTGTGATGTAGGAACCTATCCCTGTTCTTTCCACTTTCTGTTTCTGCTACCAAATTTTCTATTAAAGTAGTAATGACTATAAACACATCTACTTTATTAATTAATATATTTATTAATATATATATATATATACTTGTATAATAACAGAATTAAGTGTAAAGATACGTTCTTTTCAGAAAAAGCAGACCTTTTGTTCCTTTCATGATGGGAACCCAGGCATTCTGACAAGACTGATTGATGGAACATAAAATACAAAAAGGCTGAGAATCACTTACTCAATATACGCAAACAGAATGTGAGAAAGGCATTATGGAAAAACAAAGGATTTGAAAGGATGGGAAAGGATTCAAAATATCATCCCTGGAGCTTGTTCTGTGATAAGCCATTCACATCATTTGATTGTGTCATATCCGACTGTCTACTGTAAAATGATGTCACTATTTGCATATCCTGCCACATACTCTAGTAGGGATCATGTCAAGAGCATGATGTCACAGCACCATGTAGCCTATTAGGTTGGGCTATGTGAAACCACCACAGAAAATATCACAGAAAACATCACAGTGTCTTATCAAGGATAAGACCATGTCCCCACCTCCAATATCTGAAATATTTTACCCATACAAACAATTTCAACCAGTTCCATCACTTTTTGGAGGAAGAAAAAATATTTATAGAAACATGCTCTTTCTGTTAGCCCTAGTGAAATAAAACATTTACACAG
>JAIPUX010001880.1:517296-530782 GCA_020142125.1 Phrynosoma platyrhinos | reverse complement strand
CTGCTGAATGGATTTATACACAAACCTGCTCCTCCAACACCGAACATAAGGCAGGATTAATGTTGAAAATAAAGAAAACAAAAATAATGACCACTCAGTCACAAGTTCAACTGAGACAATGAAGAAATAGAAATAGTAAAGGAATTCCCATAGTTTGGATCAAACACTGATAGAAATGATAGAAATGGTGACTGCAGTCAGGAAATCAGAAGAAGACTAAGAATGGGGAGGGTGGCTATGAAAGAACTAGAAAAGATTCTAAAGTCCAAAGATATACAATTCAGCACAAAAGTTAGACTCATACAAGCCACCGTATTCCCTGCTACCATGTATGGATGTGAGTGAGAGATGGACAGTTAAGAAAAATGATAGGAAAAAAATCAATTCATTTGAGATGTGGTTCTGGAGAAGAGTGCTGGGGATCCCATGGATAGCCAAAAGGACAAACAAATGGGTCTTAGATCAGATCAAGCCGGAAAACTCCCTAGAAGCCAAGATGACCAAATTGAGGCTGTCGAACTTTAAACACATCATGAGAAGGGAGGACTATTTGGAAAAAAACAATAATGCTGGGGAAGGTGGGGGAAGTAGGAAAAGAGGAAGGCCACATGCTAAATGGATGGACTCTATTAAGGAGGTTATGGGTTTTATGGGATTGCAGAAATTAAGAAGAGCAATGGAGAACAGAGGGTTTTGGAGATTCTCATCCATAGGGCCAACATGAGTCGAGATCAAGTCAATGACAGTTAACAACAACAATAAAATTTCACTATACCATTGTATTTAATGGGACTTGAACATCCACAGATTTTGGTATCCATGGAGGGTCCTGGAACCAAACCCCAGCAGATACCAAGGGCCCACCGTACTGGTCATATTTTACACTGTGCTGAGTTTTAATGATGTAAACCGCCTTGATTGTCTGACAGAGGGGCAGGATATAAATAAAATTTATTATTATTATTATTATTATTATTATTATTATTATTATTATTATTATTATTCACCTAACACCTGCAAAATGGCCAGAAATATCTTATTCCAACTGGTGCCGATATGGTGTCAACACTTAGTGTTTGCAAGGCACTGTGAGGTCACCACAGGACAGAAGTGGGATGACAAAAGGAGGAAAGATGTGGCAAGACAAACCATCCCAGTCACTCCAACTATTTAAAAAATTAAATCAATTACAGAAAATGGAAGAAGTCATTGCAATCTGCATGTGAAGGAAACTTTACAGAACATAAATGTGAGACAACTTAATTTGAGTTAATGAAGGAAAAATCTGTAGTAAGAGTATATGAGACCACATGAAACATATATTATTGTGTGGATCCACCCTCTATCTCCTTCACAGAAGCCAAGAGACAAGAAAAAAACATGAGCTAGTTCCAAGGCATTTGCTAAGAAAGACCAGGTGAATGAAAAGGGAGAGCAATCTCTGACTCCAATTATTTGCAAGATTATTTTATCAATTACCATTTCAGAGGAAGAGGTGGGGTGGGGGAAGCTAAAATGATCCTTGCAATCTGTAGGGTTTAGTACAGGGGTAGGCAACCTTTCCCCTTTAAGGGCTGAGGGACTTCAGCTCCCAGAAGCCTCAGCCATGTTGGCCAATAGTCCCATGTTGGCCAATAGCTCTTGGGATTATGGGAGCTGAAGTCCCTCAGCCCTTAAAAGGGAATCGTTGCCTACCCCTGGTTTAGTACTACTAACATTTTTGCATGGTGCTGCTCTTGCAAGTGATGCAAAATGCTAACTAATGTTCATTTTCATTTAAATGCTAGCAAGTAGGAATATCTTAAACGTTCTTTGTGGCAACAGCTTCCAAGCCCAGCATGAGGTATTTGGTCTCACCTTTAACCTCCTTTTTAGCCTGGGACCCAGATATCCCAAAGATTGCCTAACCTCACAGAACCCTAACTGCTGCTTACAGCTTTTGGGATGGGTCTTGCTTCACATGTGTATATTACCCAGATGACCTCCTTTTTCAGGACATGTCCTACATTTCAATCTTCTGTCCAGGAAGAATTCCAAAATGTCCTCCATTTTGATCATGACTAAGAAGCACATTGAGTAGCACCACGTTTGCTGTTCCCCCTTCAGAAATTCGTCCATTTGGCATCCTGTCCTTGCTGCAAGCAGGGGGATAGGATGGATCCTTCTAGAGTTCTTTTTTCTTAGGAGCAGCAACAGACAACCAACACCCAGAACTCTGGCAAGCACATTTGTTTCTTGGAGGGGAGACAGACTGCAAAAAGGTGAGGCAATGGGCTGCTTGAGGACACAATGCCAATGTTGAAAGGGTATTTTCCCTTCAATTTCAGCACATTGGACAAATGAAAGGAAAGATTTAAATGTACATGCTAGTAAGCTACAATTTTAAACATTTGTCTTGCTCAGAGTTCTATAAGTATATTGCACAACAAGGGTTTTATGAAGAAAAGTTAATCAGAAAAATACGACTGAGTACATAACAAAATATAGTGCATACAATATAGCTGTAAATAAATAAACCACATGAAACAAAATTATATTTATATTAGTATTTTAGCTTTTATTTTGTAATGTCCTACATTTCTCCTAACTGTCTTGAATTCTGAGGTATCTTGTTCTCCTTTATAGTTAAGACATCTGTAAATCACCAGAGGAAGAACATCTGTGCAGAGGAAGAAGATCTTTACTGCAAATTATTCTGACGTTTTGGAACAGCACCCAAGAGTTTAAAGTATGCTGTTCTTTGGTTCTGGGGAGAGGATACAAAAGCTGATGGCCAGTGATGGCTTCTGGACTAAACAGTACAAGGGCTCCTCATCCCAAACTCGTGGGGAGAGGAGGCATATTTCTTCTACCTGGTCCTTGAGCCACACAAGCCAATTTTTTCCACATGGCCTACTATGGCTTGCCTCTCATTTTGTGGCATTATTACTAGACAGCACAGTGCTTCTCCTGAATACTGTTTGTGAAACTGTGGTTTAAAATGTTGTTATAACTGATATTGGTTTGCTATTTAATTTAGCTGAAAGTTCCCCAGTCTTAGAAACACACAATTCAAATATTTTAAACAAACTTCACTATCACTATGTCCATTCCGGATTTTTTTTTAAAGTTAAATTATTCAAATTTTGTTTTTGCTGTTTTTACACACTAGGATCTGGGCCCCTGAAGGGATGTCTGTTTCCATACCCACTTGCCCATGTACTGGAAAACATATTTGGAAGCTTTCTTTTAGCTGGCCCTACCATCTGAGATTGGTATATACAGTAGCGACCAGAAAGGGAGAACCTTGTCAGTGTGGCTCCCAGTCCATGGAATACCTTCCTAAAACAGACTCTCCTGGCACCAACCATGCTATTTTGTCAGTGCTAGAAAAGCTCATACTTGTAAATTTTAAAATATATTCTTAATATTACATTTTATCTTGTTTTTATGAATTGTTTACTTATTTATGGTGAATATTTTAAAGGTAATTACTTAGTCCAAATTATAATCTAACAACAAATTCCAACAATGCACCACAAGGGAAATGCAACACATTGGCCTTATAATGAACTGCAAACTTCTACCTAGCTGGGTTTAGGAAATGTCTGTCTCTCTACTCAGGAATAGTTCCTACTCCCCAGCCTCCACAAGATTACACTGTCCTGGTATTTTCACCGATGGCACTCAAGTACTTTTCACATTCTCCATTCTGTAATTCATTCTAATAACATGATTAGCCAGACTGAAGACTGAAAGAGTTCTAGATTAACAGTCACATGTGACATAAAAAAGAAGTAAAAGACTCAGATACAGTTGTTAGTTCCAACTAGAGTAGACCCAATGTAGACCCATCTGTTGTGATAACAAACCACACCAATTCAGTAGATTTACTCAGGTTGAGGCTAACAAATGAATTTAGTCCAAAGGCATTTTTACCACTGTATGTAAAAACACTCATAGCATTTTTACCACTGTATGTAAAAACACTCATAATTTTTTTTTAAAAAAAAATGTGTTCAATTGAGCAGGCAGTGCTGCACAGAACTGTTAGAACTCATCAGATATGGTGTTGGAATAGGAGACCCATGTAAACTACATTTCAAAGAAAAACTTGCTGTATTATGTAAGGGCCTTTGCAGACTGCCAGAAATAGTGCAAATTGATTCCACTTTAAATTGAGGTACTGCCCTGGCTCAGTACTAGCGAATTATGGGAACTGTAATTTATTGTGGCAAAAGAGCTCTCTGACAGAAAAGGCTCAATGTCTTAGAAAAAAAATACAATTCCCATGATTCCCTAGCACTGAGCCAAGGCAGTGCCTCAATTTAAAGTGGACTCAATTTGCACTATTTCTGGCAGTCTGCAAAGGCCCTAAGTTGCATCCACTGCACATTTTCTTTTCTACAATCAGAGGTAGGCTTCTTTCTCTCCTTTAGAGGTACAGCAACATTGAGTTTCAGTCACAGGAACAATAACAAAAAAGCAAATTGTGCTATACAAATAATAAAGGTCAAAACAGAATGGAAAACCTGGTAGATAAATTCATTCAGATGTGTGTAATCTAAAGAAAGAAAAACAAACGATAGGTAGCATTCTGCATTTCCAGCACAGAGCAACATTCCACACAATGGCTATTTTTTCTTTACAAAGTAAGTCCTGCCAGAGATTGGCAAAACTACAGTTACTTTATAATATATGACTGATAACTGTTATCATGAACTCAATTTTCTGAAAAGATTTATTTCTAATAGAAGTATCTTCAAGATACTGAGCGGTTATCAAATTGACTCTTTCCTACATTCATAGAGTTCCACAGTTCAATTTTCATTTAACGAAAGATTCAGTCCCAAATAACTTCCTTGGCCATCTTTGTGTATCTGTCAATAGAATTTCACATGAAAATGCAACTATGAGGTTCCCAGCATCATGTTGGGCAGGAGACTCCAACCAAACATTAGGAAGAACTTTGGGAAGCTAAGAGACATTTAACAGTTGAAGGGACCACCTCAGGGGATGGTCTCTCTTTTACGTAAAGAGAACTTGGATGGCCATGGTCCAAAATACACTGCAGAAATAATCCAGTTTGAGACTGCTTTAACTGCCCTGGCTTAGTGCTAGGAAATCCTGGGAATTGTAGTTTATTGTGCCACCAGAGCTGTCTGATAGAAGAGGCTAAATGTCTCACAAAACTACAGTTCCAGAATTCCCTAACATTGAGCCTGGACAGTTAGAGCAGTCTCAAACTGGATTATTTCTGCAGTGTGTTTTGGACCCATGTGTCAGGGATACTTTAGCTGTAGTTTCTTGCATTTGCAAGGGCTGGATTAATTATGCTTGTGACTCCTTTCTACGTCTATGATTCTACATTTTCCCCATAATACTAGCATAAGGAGAGGGAAAATTTATATATATATAAAAAACTGTGAACAGGAGGGACTGCTTGTTTATTTCCAAACATCTATGTATCATCTTTATTATTTATACACACATACATACACACACACACCACTTATAAAGTACAAGTTGTGTCACCCTTATCCAATATGCTTGGGACAATAAGTGTTTTTGATTTTGGAGTTACTTAGATTTTGAAATATTTGCATATACGTAATAAGATATCATGGAGCTGGGATCCAAGCCTAAACATGGCATTCATTTATTATTAATCTGTACCTTATACACATAGCCTGGAGGTAATTTTATATACAATAATTTAAAATAATTTTGTTCATGAAAAAAAGTTAGTGAACACTGAATTATCAGAAAGCAACGGTATCACTATCTCAACCACCCATGTGGAGGATTTTGAATTTTGGAATATTTTGGATTCCAGAATTCTGGATAAGCAAGACTGAACCTGTATACATATAACAGGCAGCATATACAGTATATAATATTCTTACAGGTGACATATATCTGGCTAAAGGTCACATGACCTCACTCCAGCGCAGCTGCCTGGAGTGCATGCATTGAGTACAAGAAAAAGTGAGGGGGATGGATTGTTGGGACAACTACAGCTTATAAATTACAAGGCCTCATTTTCACTTGGGGTGTCAATGTATGTCAACCTGTTAGGTTGATGTGAGGAGCTCATATGACTGAGGGGCCCCTTCACATTATACAGTTATAACACTATAGTTCCACTTTAACAGCCATGATTCCATTCTATGTAATTCTGGGATTTGCAGTTTAAGGAGGAACATTTAAAATTCTCAGCCAGAGAGTTCCAGTGCCTCCCCAAACTATAAACCCCAGGATTCCACAGTATGGAAACATGGCAGGAACAGTGAAACTGTGGTGCTATAACTGTTTAGTGCGAAAGTGACCTAGATGTTGTCCATGTGCAAATCTCAACAATCTCAGCCAATGCTGAGGAATGCAGCAAGTTCAATACCCACATAAACATCTCAATTTTTTCTACTTCTCCTGAACACCAAAAACCAGCTTCTTGGGCTGGCAGTGACACTCTGCCTGATAAAGGGACATATTTTTTCAATTTCTGCTTTGAGGGAATGGGAAGGTGCATATGGAATGAAGTGCTCTCTCAGTCATGCTTGAAAAGCAATTTCATTTTCTCCCTAACTAGAGCCATTGAGAACCAGTGTGGTGTAGAGGTTTGAGTGCTGATTAACAACCTAAATTCAAATCCCCACTCAGCCATGGAAACCCACTGGGTAACCTTGGGCAAGTCACACTCTCTCAGCCTCAGAGGAAGGCCATGGCAACTCCCTCTGAAGAAATCTTGCCAAGAGAATCATGTAATAGGTTCACTTTAAGACCTCATGAGTTTGAAATGACTCCAAGGTACACAACAACAACAAGCAGCCACATTCCTTTGGGTGGACACATCCTCTCAAGAGAGCAGAGCAAGAATCAAAATAGGGCAGAGCTACTACTTATCTTTCTCTCTTTCTGCCAATCCCTTCTCGCACCACTCAACAGATTGCCAAGAGACAGACAGGTCACTCTTGTCCGAAGTCTAAGCTAATTACCTGTAGAGGGCTGCTCTCCTCCCTTTTTCCATCAATCCATTCATTTTGGTCCTTCACATACACTATCCTCTTTTTTCTCCCTCATACTTTTCTGCACCAAAGTGAAACAAGCATACTTAAATCACAGGCTTCCCACCCAGCCTTAAACCATGGACTGGTTCAGATCACACATCATCATGGTTTTAATGGAGATGATGCTTTTGATGTATTGTTTTAGATATTCACCTGTGAATTGATGGTTGTTGTTTTAGTTTATACTTGGGTGCGTAAACTATAGATGAGAAAAATAGATATTTGAGGAGTATCTCCATCTGGTAAGTGAAATTCTTGGTCAGTGGTACTGGCTGTGACTCCTTATTGAGTGTACACAGGGGCAAAACCAAGTGGGTTGCTGTGCAGCACAGGAAGGAATCCTCTGAAATGAAACCAGCTAAAACTAAGTATCTGGCCAACTCTGAAAACTGAAAACCTCACACTCCTCATTATAGCTGGAAGCAGATTGTCAGTAACACAACAGTTACCATCACACCTATTTCAAAGTAAAGCAACAGTTCTCTATCACAATAGTCACCTTTCATGTCAGAAACCATGCTCAAAATGAACACTGCCGTCATCAGCATTTGCAGCAACACAGACTCAGAAAGTCACATTAGTCATGCATCCAAGGGCAGATGGAAAATAGACTCCAAGGAAGTAAACTGTACAACTGAGGGGGACCTCCAGTATCTTAGGGTTGTTGCTTTTCTCAAAGGTGCATCTACACTGTAGAAACAATGCAATCTGACACCACTTTAACTGCCATGGCTGAAGTCTACATAATCCTGGGATTTGTAGTTTTGTAAGACACCAGCATTCTTTGACAGAGGTTAAATAGCCTGTAAAACTACAAATCCCAGGATTCCATAGGATGGAGCTACAGCACTTAAAGTGGTGTCAAACCATTTACAGTGTAGATGCACCCCAAGTCTAATAAAAAGTGGGGAAAGCACCTGGTAAGTGAGGTAGAGTGAAGTTGGTCCAAAGGAATGCATGCAGATTTTTGGATCACCCACCTGTATTCTTGAAGAATATGATTCCTTCCCATTCACTGACTGAATCTCAATTGTTGTGCTGTTTTTGAATGTAACAAATATTTAACCATTGGAAAAAATGTAGCGAAGAAAACTCAATTGGGTGGGGAATGGGCAAGGGGAATGTTAAACAACAGCCATCCATTTTGGACTCTCAACCTAAGGCTTTTAAGAACCAACCAACTTCAGTGGCTAAAGAAAGAGTGAACAAACGTTGCAAACCTTCTTTGAAAAGAAGTTCCAAACTAGCAAGCTTTCAAACATAACAACCAACATGTTGTGGTGATCAACACACCAGACTGTTTTGAGAACCTCAGGTTCTAGTCTTGGGGGAGTCTGGGCCAAGTCATTTTCTTAGCCTAGCCTACCTTACATGATTGTTGTAAGGATTAAGTGTGGAAGAGGAGAGTTGCATTAAGGTCACTGACCGAAAAGCAAAATTGTTATTGCTGTTATTTACCATCAGTGTTACTTCATTCTATGGCAATCCTATGAGTGAGAGACCTCCAAGAATGAGAGACCTGAGCAACTTTAACTGTGTAGGGCCCAAGTTGCACAAACTCAGGGAAGGAGCTTTTTTGCTTGAGTCCAAAACAAGATGTAAGTATAAAAAGTTAAATAAATAATTTTGATTCCAGAATACAACCACTGAAACATATAGAAAAGCAGTAAGATGTTTTGCTGAGAACCCCTTTCCCACCCCATGAAGGGCAGCAGTAAATTTTTGCATACTTCCCATATTTTCAAGAGCTGCATTCACACTTACAGAAATAATCCAGTCTGATATCACTTTATCTGCCATGGCTCAAATCTATGGAATCCCGAAATGTGTAGTTTGTTATGGCACCAGAACTCTGACAGAGGCAGCTAAATATCTCACAAAACTACAAATCCCAGAATTCCATAGCATTGAGCCATGGCAGTTAAAGTGGTATCTGACTGGATTATTTCTACAGTGCAGATGCAACTCAGGGTTATACAGAACACCATACCCTTAGGTAGTTTGAAAAGCTGAATGTAATTGCGTTCCACCAGACTTCCTGTATCTTTAATTTCCCATGTAAAATCCATGCAGATGAGAATCTATGTTCAATTTCAAAGCAGCAGCCTTCTACTTTCCACTTCGATTCATAACCTTTTCCTTTATTTTCTTTCTGGCAGGACTCTTCTATCTCCAATAAGATATAAAGCTTTTTCCAGTGCAAAAAATAGCAATGGGCAGAAGGCACACCTGCTGAATCTCAGCTGACTGTGCAGCTTTGAAAGACATACAGCTCCACCACAAAAATAATGTCAGTGTCATTTCTATCACACATCATCAATACTCACAAGTATTACTTCCAGACTAAGAAGCAACCTTTCTCCTAGTTTTCTGTTTCTGGAAATATTCCAGAAAATGTTTCCATTTGTGAGGTAAATTACGCAGCCATCAACCCAACCCACTTAACAATGATGTATGTTTACTAAAAAAAAATCCTACAGAACTCAAAGGGGCTTTTTCTCAGGTAAATTGCACAGGATTGCAATAAAAGAAATGTTGCTATTTTGATACAATCCGTACCTCAGATTAAATCCCACAGTACCTAATGGGACATTTTGTGTCAGGCTTGCACTTTCAAAACAGAATACCTATTTTTATCCAAATGTTTGTACTTCTCATTAATGATCCTGATGCTAAGAGAATTAAGAGGTCACACATGGAATAAAGTCACCAAATGTAAAAGTTAAAAGATATAAATTAATTTAACAGGAAAACACTGTCAAATACATGAACAATTCTATTCCAAAAGTATAGTATTGCTAGGAAAAAAGTTTATGTACAGAATGATAATGAGCCAGCATGGTGTAGTCAGTGGTTTGAGCATTGGACTATAGGGACTAGGGTTCAATTCCTGGTTTGGCCATGTAAACCCATGAGTGACACTGGCCAAATCACATTCTCTCAGGCACAGAGGATAGCAATGCCAAACTCCCTCTGAAGAAATTTGCCAAGAAAACCCCATGATCACCTTAGTCCCGGTCACCTTAGTAAGTCAGACCTGAAGGGACACAACAACAAAAAATGAATGACAAAGGGCTGTCCTCTATCTCTCTCTTTCTACCCTTGCTCCTTATTATCAAAATGCAGATTATAAACGCCTCTAGGCAGGGACCTGCAAAGGAAATGCCTAATAAATGGAAGAATGAAATCACCTAACAGAAAATATTCACCACCAGGACATTTTCTAATATGGAAAAAAGATACTTCCATTTAGTACTTAACAATTTCATAAAGCCACAAACCAAGAAACAATAAAGAAACAAACCAAGATGTGGAGTCCTGCAGAATAAGGAAAGGACAAAGGTGAGAGGATTCTTTGTGCCTGGAAGATTTTAAACAGAATAAGAAGTAATGCTTTAAGAAAGGGCCAGGAGGGGAAGCTTTGCCTAGGTCCATCAGCACTTTTAAGAATGAAATTTAAGCCTCCCGTGTGGTATTTTTTTTTAAAAAATTGGTTTTAACTTATGACTGTTTTAAGCTGCTGTGGACTGCTTTAAAATGATTAATCTTGGCATTAATCTTGGCCCACCAGTAAGTGAAAGCACTGGAAATCACACCACAGCCAAGTGTCTCACCTCTCAGTGAGCCATCTATTTCAGTAGATATTCTCTGTTTTGTTTTCATTCTTTTACAATGATTTAAATAGGACCCTCGCCCCCACGACAGTGCTAACAAGTTTCCCTACACCAATTCTGATTTATTCACCTAAACGTCAGAAACACTTTGGCAAACAAGGCCAGATGGAGGGAAGGAAGATAATGGATTTTTCTGTTTGTCTTAGAAACTAAACAGCTGCGGGAAGCATCATCTGCGCCTCCAGCCAATAACTTTTCATCTTGTAGCCTCTTTTCCATTTATCAACATGAAGACAATTTAATTTGATAATGGGGAGGAGGAGATGAGAGAAAGAGGATTTGGGTGGTTGTTGTTTTTTAAATACTCTTTTGGAACCTTTTAGAAAAGTGGTAAATTTTCCAGCCTCTTTTGGCATCACATTTGCTTGAAATTCAGATCTTTCCACTAGGTTCGATGAGTGTGCTCTAAACTTAAAAACAAAACAAAAGACTTTCTAGAAATTTCAAGGTGTCAGGTCCACCCTTCAAAACTCATTTTGTCGTCAACAAATTTCAAGGTGTCAGGTCCAGCCTTCAAAACTTATTTTGTCTTCAACAAAGGGATGATGATCCTAACAAAAAGTCCACCGTTTTCAGATCTGTCACCATCCAACTACGCATTTATAGTTATAAACAAGTAAACAGGATTTTGGCAACAGAGCCAGTGCAGCGTTGTGGTTTGAGTGTTGAAACTACGACTCTGGAGACCAGGGTTCGATTTCCAGCTCAGCCATGAAACCCACTGGGTGACCTTGGGCAAGTCACACTGTCTCAGCCCCAGAGGATAGATAACCAGGGCAAACCTCCTCTTTAGAAACTTGCCAAGAACACCTTATGATAGGCTCACTGCTTTAGAGTCACCATAAGTCGGAAACGACTTGGAGGCACACAACCACCACCACCACCAGGAAGAAAACTAGGTTCTTACAACAATGCACCATCCCCAAAAAGGCTCATTTAAACAGGTGTTTTGCTACTTTAACGTCCCCCTGGGGGAATAGAGACGGATGGGACATGCAACCCCAAACCTATACACGGCTGTTGTGTGATTTCAAGTCGTTTCCGACTTATGGTGGCCCTTTGTTGTTAACTCAGGGGGGCTGCAGACTACCAGAAAAAGTGCAAATTCAGTCCACTTTTAGGGTTAGGGTTAGGGAATCATGGGAACTGTAGTTTATTGTGGCACTAGAGCTCTCTGACAGAGAAGGCTCAATGTCTCAGAAAAAAAAAACAATTCCCATGATTCCCTAGCTCTAACCCTAACCCTAAAAGTGGACTCAATTTGCACTATTTCTGGCAGTCTGCAATACAAGTCAGTCTCGACCCACGGCGACCCTATGGATGAGACATCTCCAGGCCCCCCTGTCCTCTTCTGCTCTGCCCAGCTCCTGCAAACTCATATTTGTGGTCTTTTTAATACAGTCCACCCATCTAGCATGTGGCCTTCCTCTCTTTCTACTTTCCTCCACCTTTCCTAACATTATTGTCTTTTCCAACGATTCATGCCTTCTCATGATGTCTCCAAAGTACGACAGTCTAGTCATCTTGGCTTCTAGGGATCTCTCTACCATGGGCAATTGTTCAGAGGAGGTTTGCCACTGCCTTCCCTTGAGGCTGAGACAGTGTGACTCGCCCAAGCTGGGCTGAAAGTCTTCAGAGACGCGGCCCAACACTCAAAACGACTGCGCCGCACTCTACTCGGATGCAAATCGCAACCATCCCGCATAGAGGAGGCTGCAACCTTCGGCGTTTGTTTGTTTGTTTGTTTGAAGGGCGGCTTTAAAACCCGGGCTTTAAAAAAAAAACCCCTGTGAAACTAGACTTTTCCCAAAGGCCTCCCCTCCTTTGCCCTGCCCTCCCCTTCCCAAAAAAGCCCCACCATCAGACTCACCCTGGCATAAGAGGGCCACACCGAGGGCCCACCGGGCGAGGGGCATCGTGGACTCTTTGGATAATCCCATCCTCGCCTCTCCAAACTTCTTGGCAAACTGGAAAGGCGGCCGGGAGTCCTTGTTTCCTTCTCCAAAAAAGCCCCCAAAGACCTCCGGAGTGGCTCTCAGGTTTTGGCGGCGGAGGCAGCAGGCATCATCATCCCTCAGTCAGGTCGCCCCATCCTTTCCAAACCACAGGGAAGGAAGATAAAAAGGACAAAGACTCAGCCAGTCCAAAGAGGGGGGAACTCGGGGGGCATCTATCTATTCACCTCCTTCTCCCCCTGAGTCCGGTGGAAAGGGGGGGGGGGCTGCCCCTTTTGGTGGCTCTCCTCAACCGGACCTAGAAAGCGAGGAGGAGGAGGAAGAGGAAGAGGAGAGCCTGGGATTCAAAGGCGAAGAAGAAGCCCAACTTCGGGCCACCTGCCCCCCACCTGGCTTCCCCTCAGAGGCAACTTCCCTCACTAGTCTGGAGTTGTACAAAGAAACCTCTGGTCGACTGAGGCGGGAGTCTTCTTCACTGAACCTTGGGGATGTTAAGTCTTTAAAGGTGTGTGTGTGTGTGGGGGGGGGGAAAGAAATAGCTAATTAATAATATGGGCGGGAAACAGAGAGAGGAAAGGAGAGGGGGAGAGCCACCGCCTGAGCGCAAAGCCCTGCTTTCTTCCCTTGGCCAGGTCCCGCTTGGAGCGGAGTGTGAGGAGGAAGAAGCCAAGGGCGCTCCTGCCAGAGAGATGGATGCAAGGGAAATTAGGAAGCTCCTGCTGCTGATGGTGATGGTGCTGCCTGGGGTGGTCTGGGCCAGCTGGGCGCTGGCTTTGGTCCTCAGGAGGCGGCTGGAGGGCCACAGGCGAAG
>JAIPUX010001880.1:484297-517196 GCA_020142125.1 Phrynosoma platyrhinos | reverse complement strand
ATGAGAAATAAGGATACAGTATATACTCAACTGTAAGTCGGCCTCATGTATAAACTGAGGACAGGTTTGGGGGCCAAAATTATGGATTTTGATAAGATCCTTGTGATAAGTTGGGGGTAAAATTTAGGAGTCGACTCGAGGGCAGCTAACAACAACAACAGTTAGGGGCATGTAATAAATGATCTAAAGGATGAAGCAAAGGGAAACAATGCCAAATAACTTAGAAAAATTCATCAAACAACTGTTTCTGCTCACCCTAAAGGCTGGAAGGATGAGAGAGTAGAAGAGGATCAGTGCTTCCAGGACAGATTACACTTTTGCCTTTCACCAGGAGATGGTTCCTTCTTTAACTGTGTTGTTGAGTGCTGCATGATGGGGTGAGTTCCTGTCACTAGTCCCAGCTTCTGTCAACCTAGCAGTTAGAAAGCATGCAAATGCAAGTATATAAATAGGTACCACTTCGGTGGGAAGGTAACAGCATTCAGTGCAGTCATGCTGGCCACATGACCATTGGAGTCATCTTTGGACAACGCTGGCTTTTTGGCTTCGTAACAGAGATGAGTTCTACCCCCTACAGTCGGTTACAACTAGACATGCATGTCAAGGGACTGCCTTTCCCTTTCTCTGCCCTTTTACAGTATTTATGTTGATCAGTGGATAAGTCAACTCAGTTTTTTTTTAAGGGGGGTGTCAATTTTTTTACTAAAATTTCTACACTTATACATGAATAAATACAGTAAGGAGTTAAAGGCTCCAGGGAGTTCAACACATATAGAGGTCAGGATATTGCACCTCTGTAGGGTATCTTTCTCTGGGCCTTATTTATTTCTACTGAGCTAAATAGTGCATAATCCTACTACATATTTGCATCATGTGCAACTCACTCATTCCCCATCTTCAGAAACAGCAAAAATGTTCTTCCTCCATAGAGGTGGAGCATGCCAGATCATAACCTCCTTCCAACCAGAAGTCAGACACACAGCACATAATAATTCCTAGTAATTACTAATGGGTAGTTCTTACTCTTTCATACTATTAGACGTTCCTGTTGGATTCTTGCACACAGAACTTTCATTAAGTCAATACCTGCTCAGTCTTACTAGCCCAAGATATTTAGGTGATGTGCCTGTATGGGATATGACTGTTAGATAATAATTCTTAAGTTTTAAGATTCTTAAATTCTTACATTTCCAGTGTTTCCTAGTAAGAATTACTTGGAATTACCAGGAAACCTCAGAAAGAGGCCATCCTTTTCTTTTTAATTCCGAACTAAGGGTGCCCTCTCTTGAGATGTTATATGAAGCAGGGAATTATTCATTTCAGGAATGTCCAAGGAATGCCTGTGTTTAGTCTGTGTATCTGTAAATCATAAGGGATCAGTGTGGTAGTCCAGATATTGCATGCCCTCCCATGATACAAGATAATTTAGAACTCCTAGTATTTCACATCATTGGTTGTGCTGGGTAGGGCTGCTGGGTATTGCAGTCCAGCATTATCTGTAGAGCCACATAATTTCTATACCTTCTGTAACATACCTTCCAACTGTCTTGATTTGGCAGAGACAGTCCTGATTACGGTAATCCTCTGTCATCCCACTTCTTTGGCTGCCTTTAAAATAGCCTGGGTTCTTTCCCGCTTTGTCCTCCGCTTATTTTGGTTGCTGCGAACTGAGATTAGGGTGTAAATATAGTTTGTACTGGATTAACTCTGCAAGGAGAAGGGTGGGCAGAATCTTGCCCTTGGCAGTAGGCTCAAATAAAGGCAAGCTTCTTCAGCCTCTCCTAGCTTGTCCATTCTTGCTCATCGATAACTTTTGACACCTTGAGCACACTGATATTGCTTGGCCACACATGTGCTGGTTTTCCTCTGTGAAATGTTGGAGGGCATGCTGTTAAAAATTCAAACATTTCAAAATGTTAGCTTCAAGTAACCTTCTTCCAAAGGAAATGAAACTCAGGTAAGTAATATGCCTTTGGAAATTCTCAACAACAGTATAAAAGTATGCCTTTCCAGGTATAAAAAAAAAAGAGGCATGCCTCAGGTTTCAATGTAGGGAGAAAGTATGATGGACATATCTCATTTATCAAAATGTGGGAAGTATTTCTTTTAAAAGCCTGAATACTGACGCAAAACCAGCCTGATGATGTCAGTAACATTACTGTTACTACTAGTCAGTATGTATGGCTGCTGTTGGCTCATAGGGCAATACAGTTCCCCATCACTCTTTTCCTGGAAACCCTTCTAGGATTCTGCAGTGGAATGAAAACACAATACCATTTGCCAAGATGAGCAATGTCAGGTGATGTTGCTAGTGCCTGAGTCAGTGATTACAAAATGTAGAACAGTCTGCCTTCACAGCCTGAATGGCACTCACAAAACTACAAGAGCTACTATTGATTTCTTTAAAACAAAAGAGTTGTCTCTCTCTTTCTCTGCTTTGTTATACTGCAGAGTGCTGTGGGTCTCAGCTCTGTATAGGCCTCAGAATGCTCACTTCTTGGTTTCAGATTCAGTTTCCCATCTCTCCTGTACAGCATGTGTTGGCAAGGCCTATTCTCTGGTTGGAATAGACTGCCCTTCATATCCACTGAATCTTTAGCTAATTTTAATTGTTTTTTAATTTGTTTTGTTTGATTTGTTTTTTTGGGGGGTGGGTGGGAATGAGGGATGGGATTTGTATTGATTTTATTTGTTTTGATGTTTGAATATTGTACGCCGCCCCGATTGCCTGGCAGAGGGGCGGGATATAAATAAAAATTATTATTATTATTATTATTATTAGCCATGGACTCAACCATCCATGACTTGAAAATATTTTAAAAATAAATACATTCCAAAAAGGAAGCCTTGATTTTGCCTTTTTAAATAAGGGACACCGGTTTACCATGTCAATGTATTTAATAGGACTTGCACATCCACTGATTTTGGTATCCATGGGGGTTTCTGGAACCAAACCCCAGTGGATACCATGGGCCCACTGTATATATTTGTGTCCCTGGAAGATATTAGGTGACCCCTTCCTCCAAGAGAAAGAAGTTGCACTTAATTTGTTTGCACCCATCTTCTGTTGCTATTCTTGCAAAATCTATATATGGAATGCTAGGTGATAAAAAGTAGTGGAAGCAAAATGGAGCAGAAACATGAACAACGAGGAAAAGGATAGGCACTTCTACCTCCTGCCCCGCTATTTTGGTCAAAAAATCACCCTTTCCTAAAATTGATGTTAATTGAAAAGCACAGCTGTGTCACTTCCTTACATTCTCTATATCCTGTATTTGCTTCAAGTCCACCGCTCTGCCATGCTGGTTTCATAAGCCAAGTCCTCGCAATTTCATCCACTTGGAATATCTAAGGACTGATATCACTTTTGCTTCTTGAGCTAAGACTTGCAGCCTTTGCAGACTGCCAGAAATAGTGCACATTAAATTGAGGCACTGCCCTGGCTCAGTGCTAGGGAATCATGGGAACTGTAATTTATTGTGGCACCAGAGCTCTCTGACAGAGAAGGCTCAATGTCCCAGAAAAAATACAATTCCCATGACTCCCTAGCACTGAGCCAGGGCAGTGCCTCAATTTAATGTGCACTATTTCTGGCAGTCTGCAAAGGCCCTTGGTGAGTACATTAATTCCTCAGCATATTCCTCTCATAATACACCATGGAATCATTGGAAAACCAGAACTTGAAATAACATATTGAAAGAATAAATGGGAACTAACTCCCAAACTGTTTATGGATTCAGTACTGAATTCAGTTTTGGCATTTTCTACAGTAAACAATGCCACAGATCTCCTACTAAATACGTGCATTTATTTGATTACTATTTTTGCTTACTATTAGATCTCCAGATCCTCATAAGAGGTTAATTCTCAGCCATGTTGATGACATAATTACAGTTGCTTTGCTAGTTCAGATCACAGATCCATCTAATCCAAAATTCAGCTTCTAACAGCAGTCAGGTGAAGGTGTCCATGGGCTTACTGTTCCAAAAGCATGCTTTACGGGGGGAAAACAAACACCATTTAACTCTGTGCATAATATTTTGTCCTGGGAAGTTGTAACAAAAAGTTACTGGTTTGCATAGAGGTGATTGTAAACAGACTGGTTGGTATTATGACTGACATTGTAAAGTTCTAAGGACTCGATTTATAGTTCTGGATGACATCTTTAAGATCACTCAAGGCTCTCTTCATGGATATTAACTTCCTGCACATTACAATTACCACTGGAGATCCTGTGCTGGATCCTCCTGCTGACTGCAGTGTAGCAGGTAGGTACTGAGTTGCCAACTGCCTGTGATTTATTTGGTAGAAAACCTTACTGGTGAATGACCGTTAAAACTCCAATGTTGATCTGACAAATCATGGATTTTGCTATTGCCCATGCTTGCAGAATCACTAGGCATTAATCCCAGACTCATGATACTCTGCAAGGCTCAACCCTGACCCTCCAAGGGCTTTTGCAGACTGCCAGAAATAGTGCACATTAAATTGAGACACTGCCCTGGCTCAGTGCTAGGGAGTCATGGGAACTGTATTTTTTTTTTACCCTGGGATATTGAGCCTTCTCTGTCAGAGAGCTCTGGTGCCACAATAAATTACAATTCCCATGATTCCCTAGCACTGAGCCAGGGCAGTGCCTCAATTTAATGTGCACTATTTCTGGCAATCTGCAAAGACCCCAAGTTATGTCCTGCCTTTAGATATATAGCTGGTTGTCTCCACTATTCCCAATGCAGGCCTCCTTGGACTTCTTCCTTACTCTATTGTGAAAGTCAATATATTTTTAAAACAGATATTAGTAACAATAGTCACTAGATAACCTTCCACATGTTATCACATTCTATCTCCCATCAGCCCTAGATAGCATAGCAAATGGTAAAGCATAATGGAAGTTGAGTGCAAAAACATTTAGAGGCCTGCATATTCCTTATTCTTGCACGAGAGTTAGAAGGCTTACTACAGCATTCCTCTGACATAGTGTAACAAGGAGATAATAAATAACACCAAAAATCCACCAAACAAGTGATATCTTTATAGGGCCAAACAAAATGCGAAATATATATGTTGCAAGCTTTCGAAGCTCCATTAGTTTCTTCATCAGGCAAGTTTATTTGATTTGCTATATGGCCAAATCGGCTACGCCTGGATGTTTTCAAAGAGGTAGTAACTCCCTTTGTTGTTGTGTAGTATGCCTTCAGGTCAATTCCAATTTATGGTACTTCCACTGTAGGGTTTCCTTGGCCAGATTTATTCAGAGGAGATTTGCCATTACTCATATTTTCCTCTTAGGCTGAAAGAGTGTAACTTGCCCATGTCATCCACTGAGCTTCCATGACTGAGTGGGGATTTGGACCCTGGTCTCTTGGAGTTCTAGTCCATCACTCAAACCATCATCACTGTGTAAAACTAATTTAGCATAGTGTTCATGTCACATAAAGGAAGATATATACAAACTGTGGAAATAAATAACAGCTTTATTTGCTGTGTAGATAATCTTCTCATCAAAAACTCTTGCAAAATGCTATTCTTGACAATGCTTCTTCCCTCCCCAAATACTTCTCCTAAATAGCCCAAATCAATCAAGTATTTTTCAGCTTCCTTCATATTTTAAAAAGGATCGTTTCCATTAATAGAAAATATTGGTCCATCCTGCAGCACTTACCTAAATAGCAGAAACATTAAACTTTGGAAGCATAAAATATAAATGATCTATATTGAGCAATGAGATCACACAGCTGAAACAAAGTCCTAGCCAAACCTAGATCATATAATCAAAGTTGTGTAAAATTTGGGTATTACCTAAAAGTAGCAAACTAAATTAACAAATTTCAGCACTTTTGTTTATACAGTAAATGATCACTTCAGGACCCATTGGGTATTGCAACACAGAATACATCATCTGCTCAGAGACAGGACTATCCCAAGATCTATTACTTCCTGAGGCAGACAACAAGATGGCACTCGTCTTTCCATATCTGGATTGCTAATTGAACATCAATTAAATCCTGGTTAGAGATAGCATCTTACCTATACTTGAGGGCAGCAAACCACTTTAAAGGAATGGAAACAGAGTATGGGACACATACAGCACTGGTCTTCATGACAGAAGTCAATAGGAGGCTCAGGAAGCTCAGTTAGGAGAGTGGTTCTCAAACAGTGGTGCAGGACCCATGGGAAGGGGGCAGAATAAGAATTGCTCAAGGAAGGATCAGATAAAGAACAAGTGAAATAAGAGTGCCACTGAGCATGCAATCACAGTCAGACTTTATAGCTTCCATTAAACGTTTGTTCTTCTTTCCCATCTTGTTGATCAACATTTGCACATTTTCTTTACTAGATTGCTTTGTGTTTGCCTTTTTAAAAGTATCTTTCTGGAGCAAAATGTTCCCCAGACTGACTTCAGTTACACACATTGGAACAAGTTCAATATACTAAGAATATAAAATACACATACAAATCAATACCATCCAAAATAGATACAGATTTCCAGGTCTCAAAGCTTGGTTCCTTTGAGCCTCAGGGTAAGGGGAAGAATCTCAGGGTGAGAATACCACCTTGATAAAAAAAAGGGTTGGTTTTATTTGTTTACAATGTGCTGCTGGGCCCTAACGCCTACTTCAAGACTGATCACAGCCAAACAGTATCTGTAAATCTGCATTATATCCACCTTTGTCTTAAAGTGCAGTCCTTCAGTAAGCTGTGATGTTATAATCACCTGAAACAATGTTATATTGTAAAAGCAACATATACAGTTGTCCCTCCATTTTCGTGGTGTTGAAGTCCGCGACCCTCGCTTATCTGTGAGGGTTAAACAGAGGGGCACAAAAGGTGGGGCACGCCAGTGGCACACGCATGCTCACCTCCACAGATACGTGCCTCCATTCAAGCCAATAGGGCTTGGATATTTGTGTTTTTCCTTTTTCACGTGTGTGTGTGTTCCAGAACAGATCCCTTGTGAAAAAGGAGGGGAGATTGTAGTTTGAAACTATGTTTGTTTTCTTTTTCATACAGACACCCAATTGTCCTGATACAGACCCCCCCCATGAAAATGGAGACTCGCTGATATTCAAGCCCCATAGGCTTGAATGGGGCATGCCCTCATGGGCATACACCCCATTGATCTTAATGGAGGCCACCCCTCCATGAATATTCAAAACCGTGGACCTCAAGTCCATGAGAATGGAGGGGCAACTGTATGTGTGCTGTGTATTAATTGTTGGTGTTTGTTTTGCCCATCTGGTATCCTAAAGCAAGTCACACTACTGTCTCAGGACAATGTCATCTTACACTGTTATAGTACTGTTATGTCAGGGATGATGGGAGTTGTAGCTCTTCACCTCTGGCTCTAACTCACCACCTTGTTATGCAGCAGCGCTGACCAGTTTTGATCAGTGGTTGATGCTTCTTTCACAAGCAGCAGAGTTTCAGAGAATAGGCTGAAGACCCTGACAACTCTCCAAGCCTTCTCACTCTTCTTCCTGAGATGTCTCCAAACTTCTCCAGGATTCTTCTGGCTCTTGTATCTTCCCTCAAGACACCAGACAACTCAGTAGTCTTATATAAAAGATCTACTTTATTCTAATATATATAAATAAATACTATATGCCCTACAAATCACAATCTCTACTCCAACAATATCTCTCATCTACTCCACAATGTACATTGGCAATCATTGCACTTATAGCCATTGTTAGACACCACCCACCAGTCAGTTTCCACCCAGTGGGTGTGTACATACATCTTGATTGGTCCACATAAATCATCCCATACCTAAGACCAACCCAAGTGTTTCATCACTTTACCTTGACCACTTAATGAGTCTCAAGTGTTTGCAATCTATCACAGGTGTTCTCAATATACCTTCTATAACTTTGTCCTTGGCTCTCAAGGCTTCTTAATTATATTATCTTTTTCACCTGTGTATCTTCCTGATTGCTCCTGCTTAGTCACTTTGACATTCACATACATATTTTTATTTCTATTACTGTATGTCCCATGTTGCTTTTTCCTTAACATGTTATTCCACTTTAATTGCTGTGGCTGCCTCCTGTTGAATCCTGGGATTTGCAGTTTAGGGAGCAACATTCAGAATTCCCATGAGAGAGCTCTTAGGTGTCACAAAACTAGAAACCCCAGAATTCCATAGGAGGCAGCCATAGCAATTAGAGTGGAATAATAGCACTTTAATAGTGTAATGTGATATTGTCCTCAGTCTCACAGGTGAATAAACATGTATGCTAAGGTTTTAGTAAGAGGTAGAAGCATCTAGGCTTCCTTTCTGTATTCAATCCTGCATTTTCTTCAGGAAGAGAATCTTTCCTGTGAATCTCCAAATCAACCAAATCTTCCAGGGACTATGACTACCAACCTCACAATTCTCAGGCCCTGGAAAAGTTACATATTGGATTGCAACTTGATGTACGCTCTGCTTGTCACCCCTGTTCTTAAAGCCAAATCCCACTCACACACCATTGATAATCCCCAATCCTCTTGTTCCTCTTCCCTTCCTAATCCCAAATCTCCTTCTTCCCTATACTGTTACTAACCTTTAACCTCTAACCCTAAAGTACAAGGTACAACCAAGTATAATAGTTTGTCTTCTTAAAGAGCTAACAAAATATTTGCATAAGGATTAGTTACAAAGGTATCTGTTCAGAAATTCTACTAAATTCATTTGGTTTCACATATGAGCAAGCATCTACACATACAACAGGACTGTGGCCAAATGCAATCCATTTACCTGAGAACTCATGGGAATCACTTCTGAGACATGTGCAGACTGTACTACTGAACTATCCTTTATTGTGATAATGGCCCCAGAGTAAGAGGACATTACCATATGATCCCTGCTCTTGCAGTTGCTTAAGATTTTTTAAAAATGGAAACATATTGCTTTCAGAGCACCCATCACTATACATTTTCTCAATCATGTAACTATGACTACTGCTCCCACTGCGCTCTCTTCCTAACTATCCCTTAGTCTCGCCTCCCTGGCCTATGCCTTACCCAGCATGCATTTTGGTTATTTATAATATATATATTATTTTCATATTTTTTACACACTTCCACATCTCTGCTCCTGCAAGTTAATATTTAAAAAAAAATAGAAAAAAAGGAGAATCAGGCTGCTTGGGAATAGCAATAGGGAGAAGGGACAGGGGGAGAGTAGGGAACACTGACTTCATATGATTGCCACTCTCACAACTGCCCCAGTAGAGCCATTTCACAACTAAGGACTTGCACAATTGGAAGACCATTGATGGGTTTCCCCTGTCAATGAAAAGGGATGCAGAAGCTACAGGTTGGGGACACAGAAGTTTCAGGCTAGAGGCATCGTCATGCGGTAAGTATCACTAAAACTGCTTTTGTCCTGGTCTAATTGTGGTAAAAGCTACAAGCAGTAGTCTCGAGAAAAAAATGCCATGCAAAAGATTTAAGCTGGCAAAGGGACTGCCTTCTCCCATATAATCCTCCCCATGCTCTCCGGTCCTCCGGGAGGAACTTGCTGCAGCCTCAAAAATCTAGGCTTGCGGGGACCTCCCAGAGGGCCTTTTCTGTTGTCACTCCCAGGCTCTGGAACGGCCTGCCAGATGAGATCCGTCAATTAACATCTCTTGACAGCTTTAAAAGGGCTGTCAAGACGGATCTCTTCCAGCAGGCCTTTCCAGACTAAAATACCCAGCCTCGAGACCTTGAGACTTTGTGTTCTCCTTTAATGAACATTCTATAACTCCCCTTAGCATGGGTTGTTGGTTTGTATCTATAATTTTATACTATCATTGTTTAATATAATTGTTTTTAATTGAATCTGATTTAATACTTTTTTAAGGGGGGGAGGAGGGAATTATATTGTTTTAGATTGTATGTATTTTATTCTTGTTCACCGCCCGGATTGGTCCGCCATAGGGCGGTATACAAATAAAAATTATTATTATTATTATTAAAGCCAGAAAAAGTACCACATAACATATAGAGAATAATATGGTAAGGATTTCTATGCATAAGAAAAAAGAACGACAGATTAAGCATGGTGTGCAAACAGAGGAGGGCCAAAATGGGGCCCCCCAATTTTTTTTCTCCAGTTCTCAAATGTATATAGCATTGCAGAAAGTGAGACACTGAAAATCAATCAAACCCAGAATTCCTATATTTGTTTTGTTCATCTTCCCTTGGCAACTTTGCCTGCTACTTTTCTTTAGATGCCTAAATGGTATTTCTAGGTGCTCAACTGGAGTTGGTGCAATGCTAGAAATTTGGTGATGGGAGGAACATTTAATGGGGAAGGATTCTTATTTGGAAAGCAATACCCTTAGCATAGTGGTGTGAGCACTGGACTACGACTCTGGAGAACAGGATTCAATTCCCTGCTTGGCCAAGAAACCCACCAGGTGACATTGAGCAAGTCACATGCTCTCAGCCTCAGGGAAAGGCAATGGCACACTTCCTCTGAACAAATCTTGCTAAGAAAACCCCATGATAGGTTTGCCTTAGGCCAGTCTCCATAAATTGGAAATGACTTCAGGGCGCATAACAGACAGCCTCATTTTGCCCCTGCATAACTGCCCCTCCTCTAGCCTTCACAAGTAAAATTAGACTTCCATGAGCAAACGTGAAAGACAATCTGCCAAAATCTCTCCTACACAGCTGCAGGAGCTTCCACTCTTTGGCATCTGACCAACCTAGGTGAGGACTACTTCTAATTCATGAGGAGGGCTTAACTTTTTTCCAGCTCTCTATATCATTTAGATAGGTAACAGATTTGCAGTCAAATGCAAATGCGTCTATGTAGGCTAGGGGGATGTGGAATATGGCAACCATAACTGTAGGTGGGAAGAAAACAATCTTGTTTCTGTGCACCTGCAGCTACATGCAATGGTTCTTTAAAGGTTTGTTTGTTTGGTTGGTTTTTTTTTTTTTTTTTTGGAACTTCAGCTCCCAGAATGCCCAGTCAGCTTAGCCAAAGTCAGGAATTCTGGGAGCTGAAGTCGAAATCACCTGGAAGATTAAAGTTTGGGAATCACTGAATGCAGACAGACCACTATCAACATGCAGCCCTCTTCTATTACACAGAGATTTAAGTTCTAGAGACCTAAAAGGAGTGCTGAAACATGGATCCAAAACACACTGCAGAAATAATCCAGTTTGAGACTGATCTAGCTGCCCTGGCTCAATAGTAGGGAATTCTGGAAACTAGTTTTGTGAGACATTTAGCCACCTCTGTCAGAGAGCTCTGGTGCCAGAATAAACTACAATTCCCAGGATTCCCTAGCACAGAGCCAGGGCACGTAAAGTGGTCTCAAACTGGATTATTTCTGCAGTTTGTTTTGGACCATGAAGAACTATAGCAGATATATACATATATTTTAAAAGGCAGACCTACCATCTTTCCCAAAGGGCATTCACCAGGAACAGGATCCAGAAAATAGGGCTGTCCCTGCTAAAGAGAAGCAGCTGCAGTCTATAAAAATGACTAATGGAACAATTACTACTTTGGTCAAAGTATAACTTGAGTAATGCTCACATATGTTCCTGTAAGTGAGGGAAGTAGGCAGGACATACTAGCAACCAACTTTTACTCAGAAAGAAGACACTTTGGAGACACTAGGAGAAGACTTGATGTGGCAGCTGTCCTTTGCTTCCTGAGAAATGTCCTTCTCTAAAAGGGCAATTCTTTCTTCCCTGCCTTCTAACCATGTTTTCCAACAAGGGAAAACTTCCCTCCGTCTATAAATTCTGTTCTCTACCATCCTGTCCTCTCACCTATGTAAAGGAAATAGAACTCTGTCTTTCTAAAGGATTATTTACCAAAGATCACATGCTGCAAATTACAAAGAGAAAATACTTCTGGGACATAATGCATATGGAGTGTGCATTCTGTGTGTTTTGTTTGCAGATTTAATTTCTATAATGCATAAAACCCACAGACTTCTAATGTTCCATTTACACACCAGTCGGCATGGCTTTTTAAAATGTGCAGCCAGACACAAAATGTGCATGGAGGAGAGGGAGAAACTGTGCAAATGTTATGTGCAAACATAATATTTGGATATTTCAAAAATGATAGTAAGGCAAAATTTGTATGACATTTCTGATTGAAAAGGTGCCCGAGGCCAGATGTGTATGCGTGTGTGTGGGGGGGGGGAGGTTAAGTAGTTCAGAAGCCAGAAACCAAAGAGGGATTCTGATTGGGGGATTCTGGGAGATGTAGTCCAAAACATATCTTTTACAAGTTCTGGCCCAGATGTTGTTGAACTCTAATTCTCATCAGTCCTCACTGGCCTAGCGAATGGTGAGGCATAATGGAAGTAATCGGACATCAACATGGGAATACGTGGAAGGTTCCCCACTCAGACTTTAAAAGAAACAGACCTCTGCTAATTAGAAATATAAAGGAATTTCCTCAATATCTACTGTAGCAAGACTAGCCCCTGTCTTCCCTGGTCCTCTTTTGGGCTGCATCAACACTGCAGAATTAATACAATTTGACATCTCTTTAACTGCCATGGCTCAATACTATGGAAGCCTGGGATTTGTAGTTTTGTGAGCTATTTAGCTTTCTCTGTCAGAGACTTCAAGTGTCACAACAAACTACAAATCCTAGGATTACATCAGATGGAACCATGGCAGTTAAAGTTGTTTCAAACTGTATTCCCTTTACATCATGGAAGCAACCCTAGATTCTGGATATACTGTACCTTAGCAACTAGCATTTAGCAAAAGCATTTACATTTCTATACCGGTTATCAGTGAACTCGGGCACTCTCTAAGAGGTTTACAATCTGTAAGCCAATTACCCCCAACAAGCTGGGTATTAATTTTATCAACCTACAAAATGATGGAAGGCTGAGTCGACCTTGGAGCCCTGGGATCAAACTGAGAACCTTGTTGCTACAGTACCAGCATTTCACCACTGCACCACCGGGGCTCCTTAAAAAAAAGCTAGCTAGAATATGATACATTTAAAAGGCTTGAGAAAACTATCCACACCATAATTCACAGATGCTTTGTTTCTGCCTTTGATAGGTTAAGGTTGCACCTGCACTGCAAAAATAATGCAGTTTAACATCACTTTAACTGCCAAGGTTCCATGCTATGCAATTCTGGGATTTGTAATTTTGTGAGATATGGTGTTTTCTCTGTCAGCGAGTTCTGGTGCCACAACAAACTACAAATCCCAAGGTTCCATAGCATTGAGCCATGGCAGTTAAAGCAGTGTCAAATGGCATCATTTCTGCAATGCAGATGCAGCCTCAGGTGGGCAAATGTAGAAGAGGGCAGGGTTCTTGCATCTTTAATAGTCATGTATGCCTGTGGTTCTCAGCCTTTGAACTTCAGTTTCTAGAATCCACTATCATTAGCCATGCTGGTTGGGACTTCTGGATTTTGGAAGTGCAAATCTCTGGAGAACCAAAGACTGAGGACCAGCAGAGGAAATTTTGGCAGATATAATTTTCTATGGCAAGCTGTTCCTAATGAAATCTCTTCTGCACAGCAGTGCAAGAGCCTTGTTGTCTGTATCCAGACCTCCACCAAAAAAGTAAACCGATCCTAGGGTCTTACAAATGCTAAAAGGAAAACACAAAATATTTCATATTCAAAGAGACTTGTTCTGTTTGCTTGTTTTTTGGAAGATAGCAGTCTGTACAATCAGTTGGAAAGGTGGAAATTAAGTGAATTGGAAAGGCAAAAATTAGTGATGCTCTGCCAGCAGAATTTAGAAAAGGCAACATACAGGCAAAATAAGCCTCAAATCAATGCCTTGAGTAGAAAAGTTTTACTCACAATTGATCATGATCTTAAATCATTTTTTAAATTAGCTCCAGAAAAATCAATATGAGTGTCATCTCAAACAAAGGAGCAATATTGCACAACAAATAAATAAGTACGGTAACCCTATACATGTCAGTTTGATTCAGGAAGGACACAGCAACTGCCTGGAACACTTTTACCAATGTCTAACTTCACTTGGCATTGCATCAACAGCAATTCAAGCTATTTTCCTGTACTTTTTACAGATGTTGTTTCAGGGCTAGATGCCATAAAGCAGGTACATTTTGACAAGCTGACTAATGAACAGACCAAATGTAGAAGAATGGAAAATATGAAAATAGACATTTCTGCATAAAATGTTTGTTTCAAAGTCCATAATCACAATTATGATATGTAGTGTGCCTTCAAGTAATTTCTGACTTATGGTGACCCTAAGGCAAACCTATCACGGGGGGTTCTTGCAGAATCTTCAGAGCGGGGTTGCCTTTGCCTTCTTCTGAGGCTGAGAGTGTGTGACCTACCCAAGGTAACCCAGTGGATTTCCATGGCTGAGCAGGGATTTGTCAAACACTCAAACCATTACACTGCGTTGGCTCCACAATAAAGATACATGAAACATTTCCAAGTCATGAAGACCAATACATATTTGCAAATGTCATACTGAGAGGTTTCTTCACAAAATATTTTAAAGAGCACTCATCATTTCTTTAAATGATTTTCAGTTATCTTAAATGTATGGATGTTGACATGTCCATCAGTTTTGAGCACTATAACTCCTGACAGCACACAAACAGAGTGCAACAACTTGCCCAATGTCCATCTTTAACAAGAAGAACCAATTTAGTTCTGCTGAATCAGATCAAAGACCTATCTAGTCTAGCATTCTTTTCACACAGTACTTTCTGTTTCTTCTCCCCAACAAGTAATAAATTGAGGCATTCTGTTTCTGAAAAGAATATATTGTTGTGTGTCTTCAGGTCATTTCTAATTTGTAGTGACCATAAGGTGAACCTATCACAGCAGTTTCTTGGCAAGATTTGTCCAGAGGAAGTTTGCCACTGCCTATCTCTGAGGCTGAGAGACTATGATTTGCCCGATCACCCAGCAGGTGCCCATGGCTGAGAGGGGATTCAAACTCTAGTCTCCCAGGGTCCTAGTCCAATACTCAAACCATTATACCATGCTGGATCTTGAAAGACATCTTCAATGATAGCCATTGAAAGCCCCATCCTCCACATTTAGTTTACTTTTAAAGCTTTCCCAGTTGGTTGCTAACACTACATCTTTGCAGAATCCAAGGCCAAACTACCGGTATGTGCTGTGTGAATAACTTCTTTATTTTGTCTGTCCTGAATCTCCCACCATTCAGCTTCAACAAATGATCCCAGGTTTTTATGTTATGGAAGAAGAATTAACACAACTTGTTACCTTCTCTCTTCACATCACACATAATCTTAATAACTTGTATCCTGTTCCACCCTTTTTGCCATTTTTTCAAGCCAAATAGCACCAAATGTTGTAACTTCCCCTTATCGCATGGTTGCTCCAGCCCCTGGATCATTTGCACAGCCCTCTTCCAGCTCTGTGTCGGGCTCAGTGACCAGAAATGTACATATTATTCCAAGTGTGATTGAACCACAGGTTTATATGAGAAAATTATCACATCCTCAAAGGTCAAGGAAACTCATCTTCGAGGTTTATTCTCATTGTACCCCCAAGGATGATATCTGAACACTGCACCTACATTTGCACCATTATTTCATAGGGTCACCTTAAGTCAAAGTTGAAGTCAACTTGATGGCAATTAACAATAAATACTAAGCAGAGACCAACAGGCTAATTTATGATGAAAACAGGATAGTTGTTTTTGATGCTCTATAAGATTTTTTTTTTAAAAAAACTTGTCTTTATTCTTTCAAGAAATCCACCCAATGATAGGAAAAGAGATATATAAAAGAGCTACACTTGGTTGTGAGAGTCCCTTAAGCTGGTTCTTATATGTGGAAGTAAGCTTGCAACCACAAGATTTAAAGTCCTCATGGTTTGCCCTCTTCTCAGAGGAAACAAAAAGAATTACAGTTGTCCCTCCCCATTCGCAGACTTCAAGTCCATGGTCCCACTCTTCGCAGGAGAGACAAGCGGGGAGGGATATAATGGTGGCGCATACATCATTATTTTCAATGGGGCTCGAATATTTGTGAGCCACCATTTTCATGGGGGAGGGGCAGAACGGATCCCTGCAAATTGGAAGAGGCTATTGTATCTTCCTTTAAAAAGCTAACCTGCTTTTTTTGCTTTCCTCCCTTCTGTCCAGATGAAGGAAATTGCTGTTGCTGTCAGAAAGAGAAACAAAGAGCTAGTGTAAGCACATAGGATGAGATGGGAAGACGACTGCTTTGATAAGTTGGCTGTTCCAAACAGCAGCATGGGTTGTACATTTGAAGTAGTTGGGTTGGTGGGAGTTGTGAGAAAAAGCTAGGTGGGGGAAGTGGTTTTCTTTGCACACTCAAGGTAACTTGAGGTTTAGAGCAGGGACCGGCAACCTATGGCCCGGGGGCTGGTTAAGGCCCAGGTCCCTGGACTTACCGGCCCAGGCGGAAGGTTGCTGCCGCCGCTGCCGCCGTGCGGCCGCACACGCCACGACCGCCATTTTGGAAATAAAAATGGCGGTCGCGAAGCATTTGTGCATGCGCAGGAGTACTGCGCATGCACAAATGAGACGCAGCTGCCATTTTGAAAATTAAAATGGCGGCCGCGAGTGGCGACCGTCATTTTGGAAATCAAATGGTGGCCATGACTCGTTTGCGCATGCGCAGGAGTACTGCGCATGTGCAAATGCATTGCAACTGCTATTTTGATTTCCAAAATGGCGGCGGCAGCGTGCGCAGCAGAGGCAGCAGCGCGCACGCGGGGGTGCACGCCGCCATTTCACACATACCCTCAGCCCAGCGGTGGGAGGGACTTTGCGGGACCAGCCCCAAGGTAAAAAAGGTTGCCTACCCCTGGTTTAGGGCAATTGTTTGGGAAAGAGGGACAGGTAGAGGGAGATGGAAAGCAAAGATAGAGTGAGTGAGTGAGTGCTTGTGCACTCTTGTATAAAGCATCTGTACATAGTGCACACTGAGGTTGTATGGTTTGCTGTTCTGTACCTGCACCAGTGAGTGCGTGGAGGATCCTGGCAGGATAATGCACTCAGAATTATGGTGATTAGAGATAAGGGAAACCAAAGAACACTTTCCTACATTTTCAATGTCACAATAGTAATAGTAAAGGCAACGAATTAGTAACATGTAATCTAGCAAGTTGCAATTGCAGTAAGAGTCAGCCACTGGCTCAAAGTCTTTTCAAATTTCCAGTACAAGTGGTACAGAAAAGTTCAGATAGATTCTTGCCTATGAAGATGCATCTTGAGTCAGAGGAGATCAGCTAGATTCTTGCCTAAGAAGATAACATCGGGTCAGACAAAGATCAATGGAGTCTACTCTTGTTTCCAAGAGCAGCCAGGAAAACAGGAAATGTTTCCCCCTGTCATTTGTTTTCTTAATCATCTAGCATTTTGTGGTATTATGCCTTTGAACATGGATTTTCCACTTAATTACTGTGCCTAGTCAACATTCATAGACCTAACCCTTTGTCTATTTCTTTTAAAAAAAGTAAGCCTGTGGCCTTTATCCAACTTTGTGACTACAAACTCCATCTGTTGTAAAGAAGTTATACAAACATTGCTTTTTGAGGCTCACTGTTTCCCATTTGTCTTCTCTTTTGCCTGCTTCCAGAATTAATAAATCACTGTTCTTCCAGTGTAAGTTACAAATGGAACAGGACTTGACTTTCTACATTATAGGTAATATTACACTTTTCCCTGTATGCTCATCCTGCTTTATTCTGCATTCTCCAGTGTCCCTGACAATAACTGCTGCATGTGGAGAAGATTTAATTCACCTAAGTAGCCAACTGGAGAAAAAGAACCCACTCAGCAATCTTTCAAATAAATTAAAGTCAGTTATTTATCTGCATGGAGCACATATCTGTTTAACCCTCTTCCACCAGGATAAAAAAATCTTAAAATGTTTGAATAGTGGGGTATTCTCTTATCCCAATGAGAATTTCAGTGTAATGCAGGGTATTAAACAAACTGAGACTGCTGAAAGGCATATCCTTAACATTATTCAAGGCACTGTATCCAAGAGAGATCAACCAATGGCATAAATATCACCACAACACAACAGCACCCAATAGCATTGTAGAATTAACTACATGATTTTTCTTATTCATCAGTTCTTCTGAGATGTTACCAATCCCTGGAAAGAATAATTTAACCATATCTTTCTTATCCTGAAGCAGGTTCTCCATCAGCACCACCATTTCAGTCCCATAGGAGAGCTGATATAGGCTGAGGCTCTGCATCAGAGAGAGGTGTATACATTCTGCATGTAGAATTATTCTACATCTCCCTCTCATCCTGCAAACCCACCTTTTTGTTGCAAGGCCCCCCTCTCAAAAGCCACTAGTGACTAACGGAGAGCAGAGAGTACTGAAGGAGTATCTGGCTATGTACCCAGTAGTCAGATACAGAATATCGATATAATCTGCTGAGACCTCCAAAGAGGATTACAAGGGTGAAACAACAGGGACATTGGCTATTGAATGGACCATGGAAGGTACTGCATCATCTGCAGGAGGCAAATGCTGTTTATATTTGGAGGGATGAGTTTTAACTATCCGTATCAACAGATCAGAATGACTACAGTAGCAATTCAAGTGCAAAGGTAATGTTTTCCCAAGACAATATATGGGATCAGTAGTGAGATTTGCATCAATGAAGTGAGTGATGGACAGAACCAGAATAAGAATCACTTTCTAACAAACGATGTTGCCACTGCTCTTTAACAGACTGAATAACTAATGTTGATGGGTGAGGAGCCTGTACCAGAGGTGGTTGTTGAGCAGAATATGAAGTCTCAGCTGAAGGATAGTTATAGTTGGTATTGACAGTATCAATTTTTTTCATTTATTTAGCACTATCATTGTACATGGCACTATACAAGTAAAAGGACAACCAAAACAGTTCCCTGCTCTCAGGTTTATAATCTAATTAAGACATGACACAAAAAGAAAGGGAGATGACAGTGTGAGAGAAGAGTAAGTCCAGCAGATGTGGCTTCTTCTTCTCTCCCTCTGATGTCACAGCAGTGATGGTTGGGATGGAGGGACGGCTTCTCACTTGTTTCTGGGCTTATGCATGTTGGAGCTGTGAATATTAGACTACTGGTACAGATACTGTTACAAGATAGCTGTAGAAGATGAAATTGGTAAAATCGTCACCATAGAGGGCACAGACATTGCTGAAATAAGGAACATACTAATTGTGGCTGAAGACGTGGGGCAGTCAGATGTGGTGGCACCTACAGTAGACATGACAAGGATCTAGAAATCATGCCTTTTGAGGAGAGACCTAGGGAGCTGGATATGTTTAGCCTGGAGAAGAGATGGTTAAGAAGTGATATGATTGTTCTGTTTAAGTATTTGAAGGGGTGTCATAATGAGGATGAAGCAAGTTTGTTTTCTGCTGCTCCAGAGAACAGGACACAGAACAATGGATGAAAGCTACTGGAAAAGAGATTCACCCTAAACATTAGAAGGAACTTCCTGACAGTAGGAGCTGTTTTACAGTGGAAACACACTCCCTCGGAGAGTGGTGGAATCTTCTCTTTGGAGGTCTTTAAACAGAGGCTGGATGGCAATCTGTTGGGGGTGCTTTGATTGTGAGTTCCTGTATGACAGAGGACTGATCTAGATGACCCTTGTGGTTTTCCAACTCTATGATCCTATGAAAAGGTTCTGTGAGTCCTCATAGAGAAACTGAACATGGTGAACATCTCAAGCTGGTGATGAGACAGAGCATACTTGATTTGACGGACATGATGATGAGGGGCATATCTAATATACTTTTAAATTTCTTTTAAAACTCACTGTATGATGCCCAGTGGTTCCAGTGATCATATGAATAACAGTAGTTCAGTCAGTTGTGAGTAAACAAGGTGGTGGAAGAGACTTGAATAAACTCCTATCAGTCCTATGAACTGTCCCTGAAATAAGCTGATTGGTGCAACTAATTTCAGGGCCTAAGCAGTCAGGCAGGAAGCTGCCATGCCATGGAGCCACTGCCACCATATCCCCCTTACCAGCCTCTCATTTGGCGAAGCACACTCATCTCATGTCACAGGCCACAATGGGCATCTTCTGAGAAGATGTGGTGGCAGAGTCAAATAAGGGGTGCATGGGGCTCCACAGCAAACAGCTGGTCTTTTTTACCTTTGGGCTGGGGTTGGTTTGGGACCACTGGATCAGCATCTGGACTGGCCATCCTGGCCCAGGACTATTGCCTTTGTTGTCCATACAAGACAGTGTCAGGCCAGGGGAGCATGGGCCTTTTGGGCTGTGTGTACAGACCTCAGTCATCACAATACCAAGGCTCAGGCTCTGACTGGTATCAATACTCAGTTCATTATCTATAGATAGATGGAAAAACATCCCAATAAGAAATGCCAACTTGTTGAGAGAGAGAAGATGGGGTAGAGTGATGTCTGTGAGCATCTTCCCTAATGAAACCATCACATATTTGTACCTTCAAAGCAGAATAGGTATTCTTGACCCCAGCTATGGTATCTTGATGGGCTGGAGAAAGCAATGCATCATAAATCTCAGATGGAGAAATTATAGGTACTTGAGAAATTGTATAAATATGGGCCTCCTTCCACAATGCTTCAGAAGACTTCTTCAGCTTCTCTTTTTTGTATACATGATGCTCAGGGAAGAGCCTTTTGAACTGTGGGGTGTCTCCTGACCCCAATGAATTCTGATGTCCCCCTAGCAAAACTTGAAATATTTTAATATTTTAATATTTGCTTTGGGTTGTAAGTGATTTGTTAGAAGGGGGGAAGATTGCTAGAGTGATGGTCACTGGAAAGAGATTTTCCTACCTCATGTTTAAAATTAGTGGTGTAATAAACATTTTCCATTTAAGCAATATTTCAGTAGCATAAAAATACTGTACCCTGAAAAGTGTCTTAGCTCAAAGTAAAAGTAGTTAAAGGCCATTAAAAACTTTAACAGAGTTATAAAATGTTGTCAGCCTCAAAGATTAAAGTTGCTCAGAGCTTGGAAAGCTAGTTTTGCAAATTCTCTCTCTCTCTCTCTGTATACACTGTCAACTTGCGGTGACCCCATGAATTTCATAGGGTTTTCTTGGGCAAGGAGTGGGTACCTGGAGTTGGTTTTGCCAGTTCCTTCCTCTGAAATATAGCCTATAGCACCTGGCATTATTTGGCAGTTTCCCATCCAAGTTCCAACCAGAGCTGATCCCGTTTAACTTCTAAGTTCAGAATAATCTAGTGCCTTTAGGGTATTTAGATCAGAAAATCATTAGTAGTTACTGTTATGGTTTCAAGAGATAAGATGATTAACCACAAAATAAGGAACATCCCTTAACGTAAAGGACACCAAGTAGTGGGGTCAGTAGAATTGATGTCACCTAGTGAAGTAAACCATAGTGTCCCTGCCCTATTGACCTCCTCCAGTACCACACCATACAGAATCCTTAGTAATCTTTAGTAATTTTTTTCTACTGAGGTTACTTATAAATTGCAATTTCCTTATGTCATTGAATGTAATGGCAATAGCTGTGACATGAACAACTAGCAAAATTAAAATTATACCTATAAATTACTATCTAAGCACAGCCTAAATGTGTTTACATTTACATATTACATTTACACATCATGTAATTAAGATGTGATGTTTTTAAAGAAAAGAAAAAGACTAACCAACCAGAGGCTTCTTCTTTCTCTGCTCATTGATCCTCACCCCACTCACTTAAGGTCCTGCATTTTTTCTTATCTGTGGGTGGGGTGGATGGGTCCAAAACAGATCCCCCACAGATACGAAGGGCCAAGTGTACTTTATTTCAAACAAGGCTTATGATGCAGCAAACCTTCAGAAGGATAAGAATTTAGAGTGTAGTTGATGCATCTTGAGACTACATCTAAACCACTTTACCTTTTGTGAGCAAAGTAAAGAAAGCTTATGTGTAATGCATACAATTTTTTTTATAAATTCAGCAGACTCAATGGGCTCGTTCACACTACACAGTTACAACACTATGATTCAACTTTAATTGCCATGGCAACATTCTAGCAAAGCCCAGGATTTGTCATTTGGTAAGACACTAGCGCTATCTTGCAGAAAATTATAATTTAGAATTCTAAACTGCAAATCCCAGCATTCCATAGGATGGAAACATGGCAGTCAAAGTGGAATCATTGTGCTGTAATTGTGTAGTGTGAAAGGGCCAAGTAAATTGTTTTAGGAATCTAAACAGGGATTTAAAATGTTTTAACTTGAAATAGTGTCAACTATTGACTTTAATATCAGTGGAGTACTTAGCCCACTCTGGGTTTTTAATGTGAACTTTAAAGAGCTAAGGTTGCATCTATACTGCAGAAATAATCCAGTTTGACACCACTTTAATTGTCATGGATCAATGCTATGGAATGCTGGGAATTGTAGTTTCATCAAACATTTAGCCCTCTCTCTCAGAGAGCTTTGGTGCCATAATAAACTACAGTTCCTAGAATTCCAAAGCATTGAGCCATGGCAGTTAAAGTGATGCCAACATGGATTATTTCTGCAGTGCAGATGCAGAAATGCTGCCTTTTGGGATTAGGATTCAACACTTTGGCTAGCTTTTGTAAAGTTAAGACTGAAACCAAGAGCAGATTCACTGTCCCACTAATGTTGGAATCCATCAGCCATCACAGTTTATATTGATGTGTTTATTTGTCCCTTGTGGGGGGAAAGTTGTTTCTTACAATGAGGTATGAAGGCTGCAGTATTAATTTGGACACTTCATTGCACTTTGACAAACTTGTCTTCCCAAAGTAATTCATTTTGTGATAAATAATACCTTGCTAAGAAAAAATGAGACAACAGTAACAGAACAGGAAGAGTTCAGTCCTTTCTCTAGAAACTTTTTTTTTTCTAAAAGGAAAGAAAATGTATTTTTTTTCTAAAAGGAAAGAAAATGTATTTTTTTTTTGGTAGGAAAAAATCTAGTAAAAATAATTATTTTCAATTTATAATTCAAAATGTTCTGAGCAGTAGTGGAAGCGGAGGTTTCCATAATGAAGTGATGGTTTTAGCCTGAACTCTAAAGGAAGCAAAGTTCCACCATGCTGCCTAGCTCTAGGCTGAAGCTGCTGACACAATCACCACACATCACAATGTTGTCTCTGCTCACCACACTTCCTTTCCCACCTCTGGGCCTGTCACAGAAAGGGAGGAGGGAATGGAAGAATAAGGTAACAATAGTACCCCTGTGCAGTAGCAACCAAAGTCTGCAGGAGCAGAATGAGGTTCCTACCAATGCCAATCTTCTTGCACAGTTTCCTGCTTCATCACTACTGCCACATTTTAATTTACCCATTGGCTTGTGTCAAGGGAGAAATCCGGGATTTACTGCGTCAAGTGGCCCAGCTGGCCAGGACATTGTTTTAGTCCCTTCGATCTGGGACAGATGGCAACCCTATCCACACTTCGCTATTATAGCTCTATGAATCAATTAACTGTCATGGAAACAGCCTATGGAATCTCTGGGTTTGTAGTTTAGGGAAGAGCATTAAGACTTCTCAGCTGGAAAGCTCTTGTGCCTCATCAAACCACAAACGCCAGGATTCCACCATATGCAGTCTTTGCAGTTAAATTGGAAAACACATCCAGCATTCTAACTGTGTAGTATGGAAAAGTCCCTGGTTTTGCTAAGGATTAAGGATTATGTGGTTTAAAAAGAAAACATACTGGTGGTGGTATGATGCATGATTTGAGTGTCTCAGTAACCTAGTGTTTAAATCTTATCTCCAGAGCTAAGATGGTCAACAATTGCCACTCTCCAACAATTGATAGCAACAGCAGGTATGGAGAGTTTCCTTGAATGTGAAAAGAGAACTGAGGAATTAAAGCAAGCAACCTCAGGAGTTCTGTCAAAAAAGCAAATCACATAAGTAGCCTCTCATATACCATGGTGGGAAGGGAAGGAGGAAAGAGACTGTGACACCAACTGCATCCTACTAGCAAGATACCCTCTGTTGCTCTCAGTTGTCCATTCATTGTGATGAATTTACTTCTTAATAGACTTAAAAATGCAATTTCCTTTGAAACGAAGGGATGTGAAGAACCCATATTAAAATCAGCAGTGTGAAATTGTAAAACACCAGCTTTCCTTTATTCTGTCTTGAAGAACAAAACCAGCCTTAACTGTACAGCAACATCATTTTGCAAAAGACAAAAGAGAAAATCTGATATTTCCCTACAGGCTGATATCTTGGCTCTTGTTTATTATCACATGTGTATCTTGCCATCTCTCCAAGGAATTCTGGTAGCAGTCATGGGTTTCTCCCCACTTTATCTTCATGAAAACCCTGTGATGTAAGTAAGGCTATAAGAGAGCAGCTGGCCCAAGGTCAGCTTTATGGAGAAACTGGGATTTTGAAAGACCACACTGGCCCAATAAATGACTTTAGTATTCATTATTTCTCCATTGTCTTGGTTCAGCCATTTAGCATTGTAGACTGATTTAATCATTGCACTGTCTTTGTTAAAAGTACACAGAAATGGCCCTGGGCGATATTCTGTTTTGAACCCTGAAGCTGTTAATGAGCATTTGCTAATTTTGCTCATAGGCTTTGTACTAGTTGCAATGCAACATACTCAGGAATTTCCTTACTTTGCTTTCATGTGGTCAAATCTGCCTTAAATACATCGCCAAGAGAAATTTCCATAGGCTCATCTGATTCCAATCATATTCATTTATGACCTTTTACTGCTGCTCATTAAAATATAAGTCTTGCTGATCTGTTATTATGATGTCTCTTGTTTCTTCATGGAGGAATCCAGAAAGAAAACAATACATATTGGATTAAAAGTTATATTACAAGAAAGTGAATGTCAGACTTTTTAGAGCCACATTTATCTTTTCATTCTGCTGGCACAACTGGTCTGCACATGGCCATTGATTGCTCATGGCTTTGTTCAAGGCTTAATGACATCCAGCTTACTGTCTGAGAAGCATTGCTTTCGAGGTACAGCTGAAACTGAAGCTCAGCGTGGAATTTGATATTTGGTCACTCAGTCAGACATGCAAATATTGCAGTTATCAAGTCATGGGCATGTATGCATGCACCAGCCTTAAAGAAAAAACTAATTTGAAGCATTTTATAGACTTAATGATTATATCTTGGTCACTACTGCTTGGCACTGTATAAATGTATAATTACCCTGATGCAGCAAACATGAATGACCACTCTTTTCATCAGAGTTCATTTCTGAAGATTAAATATCATATTTAATTATATTAAATATTAAATCTTTAGAAGCAATATGGATACTAAACTACTGCAGAGGACATTTGTGAATAGGATGCACAGGAACACTGAGAGATTAATATGGGATGGATCTGTATAATTATGAGAATTCAAATAAATTTCCTTTAATAAAGTATCATATGAAACTGGTATTCTCTGGCTTCCACTGACTCAGACTCTTAAAAAGCAACCTAAGGGGCATATTTATCAAGTTCATTTTAGTATGAGCTTCTGTGAGTTGCAGTCTTCTTCCTCAGATGGATGCAGTACATATGCAGGTTCATGTTTATTTGTGCAATGTGTACAGTTGTGTAGGTGAGTTCAGAGTGAACTTGGAAGCAGAAGATGGCAACTATCTTATTCACATAAGTATCCTGGCAAAAAGTAAGGAACTTAACACATGATAAGCATCTGTTATCCACTATACACATCTGTTATGACTCTTAGGAAGGAACTACCCTGTTTACATTATTATGAAACAAAAGTAGAACCTTTGAATATAGGCCCTTTCACACTACTCAGCCATAACATTATCATTTTACTTTAACTACCATGGCAACATCATGGCATTTTATGATTTGCAATTTGGAGAGGAATATTTAGAATTCTCAACCAGAGTGCTCCTCTGGTTCCTCTGACCAAACTAAAATAGGACAAAACCATTGTTGTTAAAGAGGAATCATAGTGTTATGATTATGTAGTGTCAAAAGTCACTACAACCAGCCATTTTGTTACAAAAAGAGGTTTCCCCACTTATGCTGCCTCTGGAAGGCAGACAGCCGCTCTTACAAATGAAAACTTTTTATTAACAACAGTACTGTTACAGGCACAGGTTAAACCGTTACAGGCACTTTACTATATAACTCTTTATATATACTGTATATGTAATTATATAACATAATCTGCACAGCTCCCCCACAGCCATTTTAAATTGGCAGTGATTACTTCAGTACCTGTTCTAAAGTTATAGATCTACTGTATTCGCCATACCACTTTAGTTACTACACATTGCCAATATTATAAAATTATACATATAATGGGGGCTTTGTGTTTGAAATACTGCCACATCCTCTCCAGCTCATGTGGAGGAAGACAGTCTTCCCATCTCCCTACCCCTGAGGCAGGCCTCATGACTAGATTTGGGCTTCATCTGCAATGGCCAGGATACGGTACTCCAGGTGTAGCCCAGAGTATCCTGGCCCCACAGCTGCCCTGACCTGCCCCCGTTACTTTGGCCTCCATTCCCATGCAGTGGTGGCTGTCTGCATAGGCATCTTGCTGGTCCTCCTGGTGCATTTGCTGCTGCCATGAGTCACTCATTTCTAAGACCAGAACAAGGTGCCCAGCGACAGTCACATGCTGATCTCAGAAGTGAAAAACCCATGGCAATGGCAGCCCTGCCAAGTGGTCCAGTGGGACACCCATGTAGACAGCTGCCATGGCATGGAAACAAAAGGCTCCAGATCTTCCCAAAAGATCCAAAACAACAGGCAAGTTATTTTACTCTATGTTAACCTTGTTACACCCCAGGTCTGTTGCAGAATGTACTGGGTGTCATCCAGACTGCCTGCACCAGACCAGGGGCATCATTTGAATAAGATGATGTCACAATAGCAGGTGGGAGCAAGAGGCCTTTTGGCCCATGCAAACAAGGATACAGCCCTGCAGAGATCTGCTTAGGCTTCCTCACCACCATACCACAATTTTTTTCACCATCTCACCCACCAACATCTCCTGGTTCTCTAAAACTGTGTGATGCAAGAGGGAAGCAGTGGAGGGAAATGATAAAGAAAATCTGAGTTGATAAAACTGACAGGGTTTTTCTTTTCACATTCTCTTCATGGAAGTTGTTAAAACGTCGAAAAGTCTATTCCCGAATGTATACTGCTCTATAGAAAAAAATAGTGGGTAGAGAATTAAAATGTGCCTCACAGATGTGACACAACAAAACTAAACTGAAGGGTTGAAATCTGATTGTAAGTTCACTTTGTGAACTGCCATACAACAATTTTACATTTTTGTGCAAAAACTTTTTACAATGATTTAAAACTGTATTTCTGACTCTCACATATATAGCAGTGGATGAGAGACTCAAAAGTATTAACGGGCATGCATTAACAACCTCAGAGCTCATTATTTTTATTTTTATTTACACCAAACAGCACCAGACTGTGTCTTCTACAAGATGCAGCTTTGCAATAACCACAACAGAGGATTTTCCTTTCTAAACAATTACACCTGCCCTTGAAAATAAGTGAATGAAGGACAAGACTAATTTTGATACTAAATATAACTGAAATTTTGTCATATGCTATCTTTAACTAATAATCAGATTGATTGTTGTGGTTTTGGCAACACTTCCAATACCTCCTAAAACTTATTGGACTTTTAAAATATTGTTTTGATGTGACACACAGAAGCAGAATGATCAAGAACTATGCTTCAAACTTGCAGCTCCACAACCAATTCCAAGCTCTCCCCTTAATCAGTGATTATGAGGCACAGAGACACAGAGCATCATACCTCTAAAGGCATGAAGTCAACCTTGGAGGATTCGTAGGTGGAAGAGCTACTATCAATTTGAGGCTCTGGAGAGGAAGCTAAAATTTGAGGCACAGGTTGTTATTTCATCACTCTTTCCTGCTGAAGGATGTGGTGCAAGTAGAGGAAGAAGAATACTGGAAGTGAACAACTGGCTCTACAGATGTGTCATCCAGAAAGAGTTGGCTTCTGGGACCATATGCCTCATGAAGAAGGACTTGTGAGAAGGGATGGGTTGCACCTTGGAGTATCTGGCAAGAATGTATTTGCCAAGAGTCTTGTAAACCTGATCACGAGGGCTTTAAACTGAGTTACATGAGGGAGAGAGATATTATTCCAGAAGCCAAGGGGTCACCAAGTACTGAGGACAATAGCTTCAGTTACAAAAGGGAACTGGGCCAATAGTACAAAAACCAAAGAATGGTCGGGGGGGGGGGGAAGGAATCAGCTGTGGAGAATGTCCCATGGTGTTCAATATATTTACATTAATGTACAGAACACAGGTAATAAATAAGATGAAACTGAAGTCTTAACACAGGAAGGCAAATATGATTTAATAAGCATCACTAAAACCCGGTGCAATAAGTCTCATCACTGGAACATAGCAGTGGAAGGGTATAACCTATTCCAAAGAAATAGACCAAATAGGAAAGGAAGAAGAATAGCATGATATGTTGGGTATGTGTATACCTGTGAAGAGATCGATGACTTAAAGCATGGTAGACAATTTAAAGATTTGGGTAAAAATTAAAGGGGAGAGAAATAACAATACATCATTTGGGTGCCCACTATAGCCCTCCCTCCAGACTGAAGTTTAGGCAATGCTTTCCTAAAACAAATATTCAAAAAGGAGAGATGTAATGGGAGAATCCAAACACCCTGATATTTGTGATGGGGGTAATGGGAGAATCCAACCACCCTGACATTTGTTGGGTATCACTTTCTGTCAAGAGTATAAGGTTCCTCCCTAATTTTGCAAAGTATTTCATTGTACAAAAGGTTAGGAAGTAACAAGAGGATGAACTAGTTTGAATTTGATCCTAACCAATAGAGATGAACTAGTCAACAGAGTGGAAACAGTAGGATCTTTGGATAAGAGTGACCACATTTTGGGGGGATTTGTTATACAGAGGAAAAGAGAAGCCAAACATAGAACCATCACATCATAGAGCTGGAAGAGACCACAAGAACCATCCAGTCACTTTGGACTTCAAGAAAGCTGATTTCAGTAAGCTCTAGGAAATACTGGGTGAGATCCAAAGGTCAGAAATACTAAAAGTGAAAGGAGTTCATAATGCATGGGAGTGTCTTAAAGGTGAGATATTGAAGGTATAATTGCAAGCAATTCTAATGAGGAACAAATGTGGGAGTTGTGTAAAGAAACCAGGATGGATGTTAAAAGAACTTTAAGATGATTTGATTTGATTTGATTTGATTTGGAAGAGACATATATAAGAAATGAAAGAAAGATAAACCACCAAAGAGGGATACAAACAAATAGCCAATACTTGTAAGGGGTAAAGAAGATGGTGAAATGTTAATGGGACAATGAGGGGACTGAATTGTTTAGTACCTTCTTTACCTCATTCTTCTCTTAAAATGAAAACATTGTGCTAATTTGTGAAAATTAAATAAATTATTTAGTAGGGGGACTATAGCTCCAAATATGTGAAGTGTTAGTAAAGAAATACCTAGCTATCCAAATACATTCAAGACTTCAGTCCACATAAGCTGCAATAGTAGTAAAGGAACTTGCAGATGCAATCTCAGCACTACTGCTAATAATCTTTGAGAATTCTTGGAGGACAGGAAATATCCCAGGAGACTGGAGGAGGGCAAATGCTGTACCTCAGAAAGGAGCAAAAAGAGGACCCAACTACTAACCATTGAGGTTTGATGGCAATACCAGGAAAGGTTCTAGAATAGATCATTAAACAGTCAGTCTGTACACTCAGAAAGGAATGGTGTGATTACTAAGAGCCAGCATAGGTTTTTCAAAATAAAAGTCATGCCAAATTAACCTTTTTTCTTTTTTCAACAGAGTTCCAAGCTTGTTAGATCAGGGGAGTGCTGTGGTTGTGTATATCAATTTCAGTAAGGCTTTTGAAAAGATCAACCATGTTATTCTTGCAGGCAAGGTGGTGAACTGTGGGGTCGACAGTGGTACAGTTAGGGAAAATCTATAATTAGTTGCCAGACCAAACCCAGAGAGTACTCTTCACCTTGGAGAGAAGTAACGTGGGGTGACCCAGAATTTAGACATTAGGAAGTGTAAGTGCTGTTCTAAAGTGGAATAGATTGCCTCTGTGCATGGACCCTCCATCTTTGGAAGTCTTTAAATGGGGGCTGGATGGGCATCTTCAGGAATGATTCAGTTGTGTATTACTGGATAGCAGGGGTGGACTAGATGACTCTTATGGTCCCTTCCACCTCTAAGATTCTATGATTGTATGATATTTTTGTGATTATTATTATAAGCTGCCAAAAAAGACTCGTAGGGCTAATGGAAGGGGTATAGAGTAATTTTCTTAGAAAATGATTGTTGTTATGTAACTTCACATTAACTCTGACTTTTCTTGGTAAGATTTATTCAGGGGAGGTTTGCCATTGCCCTCCTCTTAAGATGAGTGACTATGACTTGTCCAAGATCATCTAGTGCAGGGGTAGGCAACCTAAGGCCCAGGGGCCGGATGCGCCCCCCCCCGAGGCCTTTGGACTGGCCCCAGGCCAGTCCTGCCACCCCTGCCGCCTCCGCTGCCGCCACCCACTGCCCCCTGCCATGATGATATTTGATTATTGTTGTTATTACTTGTTCTTGGGGTTTTCTTGGCAAAATATCCACAGGGGTTTTGCCATGGCTTTTCTGGGGCTGAGAGAGTGTGCATACATATTTTTAAAAATTTATTTATTTATTTATTTATTTTGGTGCTTCGGCCCCCCAATTGTCTGAGGGACAGCAACCCAGCTCCTGGCTCAAAAAGGTTGCCTACCCCTGATCTAGTGGATTTCTATGGCAGGGTGAGGATCCCAGCTCTGGTTTCCCAGAGTCCTAGTCCAACATTCAAACCACTTCACTCCACTGGGTCTCTCTCTCTCTCTCTCTCTCTTTTTCAAGTACTTTATTCTAATAAGATCAATTTCTGAGCACAGATCTCTGTATACCAAAATTCAACACACACACACACACACAAAAGGAAGGTCACCAGGTTTGGGGTATTAAAAAAATAGATGAAAATCTTAAAGGGTTCAAGATAGTCCAATGAGAACTGTGTATGCTCAAGAGCTGCATAACAATGACTGGCTGTTTGGGAGGATAGGAATGGGAAGCCAGGGAAGAAGGAATGGAATGGCACATCATAAAAGAGAGCTTGGCTAGCTAAGAAGAGCTATGAGCAGGAGCACTACATAGTGCCACATTTTATTGAAAGTCCTACTCTAGAGATAAGGGAATGAACGCTCTGTCCCAACCACTGATCAGAAGAATTACATCTACTGGGAAGTTTCTTTCTCCCCAAATAAGAAAAAAAATTGACTAGAAGATCCTGTTCCTTCTCATAGGAGGAATACTCTGACAAGTATCTGCTTCTTTGTGGCTAGTGGATCACGTCTGAGGGAACAATGTTGTCACCAAAACTGACCATTCACCTCCAAGCTTAAGGAAAATACATAATAGCATCAGAGATTTCTTATGACAAAAATTGTTTTGGTAGTATTTATATAATATTTGGGAAAAATCCCATTATTGCTTGAATGATACAGAAATTGCAGGTTTTTAGAAACACGCAATAAATCAGTGAATCAATCAAAGAATCCCAACACTCCCATCAATTTGTGACAAAAAGGAGAGATGGAAGTTGTCATCCATAAAAGAATGAGAAGGAATCATCCTCTTATAAAGTAATTGTAGGGTGAACAGAATAGCAACACTTTCCTTGCAATGGATATAGAACAGATGGTCTGCCCAACAAATGGAAGACAGAGACCCAAGCCATTACCGCCCCCCCAAAAAAACCCCAACAAAACCCTACTCTGTCCTGACCCTTCAGTTTCATTTACAGTCACTCCCTTCAGGTTCCAAGAGGTTCCCTTACATGAAAGCAAACATCTCTCTCTTAAGTCTCAGAGGTGAGTATTTCTCCTAGACTTTGAGACCTTAATGTTTTATCCATTGCTTTGAAATAAACAAGTTTGAAGTTACTTTCCTTGTATAACCTGGTGGTGATTATTATTTTTCCAGTAGTCTTGTACAGCTGGTTGAAGAAATATAATGTTGTCATCAGATCATAAATTAAAATCAGCTAACAAAATATAATGTTTCTTAGGGGATTTCAGACTGCAGTAAGTACATAACATTCCACTAGAATACTCATTGTAGTGGTGAGGTGGGGGGGGGGGGGGTCTTCTGCATTCCCACGCTGATCTTTCTTTTGTGGGGGGTCATATGCTTTATGGTGCCAATGCTGGTGACTTTCAAGTTGCAGAAGAGATAAAACACATCTATCATGTTAACATGAAATTTCTGTGTGGTATATCAGCTACACAGTTTCAACAGTAGAAGAGGGATAATGGCTTTTACGGGTCAGGAGACTTTACTTTATTCCAAAATGTACACATTATAGTTTGTTACAAGGATGTAACACAAAATGGTTTCTCAATGGTCAGTGGTCTCACCCATCCATACTGTAAATAGCACATTACTTTCTCCCATCAAATTCCCATACTGCACATCAGAAACTGTGGTTGGGATGGTTCTTGGTACTCCCAGTGCTACCTTGTAGAGTGAGATCTGGTAAGTACTTACAAATCTTAACAGCAAGGCAGGAACATCTTTCCATCAGAAGTGGTTGTTTCTGAGGTGGCATCACCACTGCAAATAAAGATAAGATGTTAGATAACATACAGGCAGATGTTTCTCCTGAAGCTATGGTGTTAAATATTTGGTCCTATCTCTAGACTTTTTCTTTACTGTTTTACACTGAGCTACATGATATTTTTATAACTATTCTGAAATGTCATAAGAACAATGGGACAGCACTTTTGTTTAGTTACAAGTACATCTTGATCACAATTTCTCACTTGTGAGAATGTTTTCACAGTTTCACAATGAGTACCTTAACACTTCTTTTAAGAAAGACCCTTATACTACCCTTCAGATACTATTTCATAAACTA
>JAIPUX010001880.1:470744-481713 GCA_020142125.1 Phrynosoma platyrhinos | reverse complement strand
TCATATCCCCTCTTAACCATCTCTTCTCCAGGCTAAATATACCCAGTTGCCTAAGTTGTTCCTCATAGGGCATTCATCTTAAGAATGGCTCTTAAAAAATAACCCCATATGGAGTAACTGCTTATACATCTCATTAAAAAAAAAAAAAAAAGACAGACAGACAGAAGAAGACACCAATTTGTATAACACTACTTGTGAAAATTTATATGGGCAGTTGCAAAATGAGCAACAACTTTGATAATCTAAGCAGAATTACAATACATCTCACCTAAGTGGGGAAGACTGTGAAGAGGTAAACTGCTGCAGGCCTGCTCAATATATTGCCCAGGTGCTAAATAGGATGGGCAACATCAGGGTCCTTGGTATCCTACCTTATGGTTCTTGACCTCTAAATCAGACTTAGATGGGGCAGCCCTTCAAATAGAGGATCCCTTCAAAAAAGAGAACTGTGCTCTGCAGGAGAAAACACGTGCTCATTCTATTTGTGAACCAGATAATTATTTGACTCTGTTTTCTCCATGTTATTGTTTAGTTTAAATCATTTAGTCATTTGAATTTTAACTTCCTTCCCCAATTTTCCCTGACTCCTAAATAAATATTAGCCTTAAAAAAATCCCAATAGATTGCTGTTCTTCACCCCACACCATTTTAGGAAACAGGGTTAAAAGTACCACATATTTGGAGGCCAAGATTTTCTCTAGCAATCCATTACATCTGAAACAAGGAACCCAACCATCTTAAGTTTCCTTCCAAATGAGCTTGTGTGGATGGACCAAAGCATAGAAGAAATTGCTGAACTCTTGGCTCTACTGATTTTTAAAACTCTCCCAACCTCTTAAAACATTACAACTCAGCAAAGCAGTGCCTTTTCTATGTGTTTGTGGTTTACTGTTTTGTGACCAAAACACACACACACATGCACACACTCAAAATAATTGGAGAGGAGAGAAGCTAAAGACTATGATATATTTTCAGAGTAAGAAAGACTCACAACCCCGCCCCGTCCCAAAAAAAGAAAGGAAGGAATTGCTAATCCTGTCCTTCATGAAGTACTCAGGAACATCTGCTATTTCAGGCCAAAAAGAGTGATGGAGAGAAAGTGAAAGTCACTCTTCAACCCTCCTCCTGTATTACATCACGGGACTCTTTAGCTTTTAGGGGAATTTTTCTCTACCTGATTCCAGAAAACTTGCACTCACAACAGACATTTATTTGTTATTGTTGCTTTTAAAAAATGTGAACGTGGCTCTCAGCTGAAGAGGTCTGGAAGCACCACAAAGAAACTGTATTCTCCTTCCCCAGTTTCCCTTTTTTGCTGATTTGTGTGAACAGAAAAAGGGAGAAAGCAGTGCAGTCATGAGATAGGAAATACACAGATGGTAATGGCAACTGGTGGCTTCCATACCAGTTAGAGCAGGGGTAGGCAACCTAAGGCCCGGGGGCCGGATGTGGCCCAGCAAGCCCTTTGGACTGGCCCCAAACCGGTCCTGCCGCCGCCGCCCCCCCCACCACCGCCGCCCCCCCATGATGATATTGATTATTGTTGTTATTACTTGTTCTTGGGGTTTTCTTGGCAAAATCTTCACAGGGGTTTTGCCATGGCTTTTCTGGGGCTGAGAGAGTGTGCATGCATTTTTTTTATTTTTTAATTCTTTTTTAATTTTATTTATTTATTTATTTATTTATTTATTTATTTTTGGTGCTTCGGCCTGTCAATTGTCTGAGGGACAGCAACCCGGCCCCCGGCTCAAAAAGGTTGCCTACCCCTGAGTTAGAGCATTGAATCCACCCTGAACGTTAGAGGAACAGTCTGAACCCTATCCTCAGGTCTACACCTTGGACAGCTCCTTTAAAGTTGAGCATAAAATGTGAAGCAGATTTACCATTCTTTTCAGATGGGAGCCACCAGCCATCACAATCTCCAGTATATCACCCTTGCCTTATGGTACACACCTTTCACCTGGAACTTCAGCTGGATGAACAGAGAGACTGTGCTGTTGTCCGCCCCCTCACACACAATTGGATATTTCTCTGATTGAAAAAGAAAATAAGAAGTAAGGAAAGGAAGGGGAGGAGAAAACAGGTACCAGTGGGAGAAATGATTTCATAAATGACATCAGGTATCCTGTGAAAAGCAAGTGGAGAAACCATGGCTATTTCTCAATAAGTGCAATGGGATCATAGTAAATGCCAATGCAAAGCGGATCATAGTAACAGTATGGTTTGCTGCTGCTGCTGTTGTTGTGGTTCAAGTCATTCTGATTTATGGCAACAATAAGGTGAACATGTCACAGGTCTTCGTTGGCAAGATTTGTTCAGAGGGGGTTAGCCACTATTGCCTCAGAGGCTGAGAAAGTGTGACTTGCTCAAGGCCAGCCAGCAGGTTTCCTTAGCCAAGTGAGGATTCAAAACCAGGTCCAACAGAATTCTAGTCCTATACTCAAATGACTATACCACACTGGTTCACAAACAGGGTTACCAGGCAAAATAAGGGACAAGACTCCTATTCCTTTAATGGTTATATAAAAGTGGAAATTTCAGCAGATGTTGCTTTCCACACATTCAGTGCCTTCTGAAATGCCTTCTACATCACCCTTAAAAGTGTAGGAGCCTTGTTCCTTATTTCACTTATCAACCCTATGCAACAGAGAGGTGATGTGGCATAATTGTTAGAAGAATGAATTGTTTATTGTAAGTTCTTGATTCCAGTCTCACCTCAGCCATTAATTTAATCAACAAGCAGATATTGGCTTAGATTGTGCTGTCCTGCTCTGACCAAAATGGAAATAACAATGTCTGTAAGGCTTGTTAGGATAATGTATGCCAAGGGGGTAAGGGGTGAGAGGCTAGTTACTTTCTTTTAGAAATCACTAAACTCTTCCTTATCATCTTTCAAAATTCCGTTTGCACAGAAGTCTGTTTTTGTGATGCATGCATCAAAATCTCTCTCACACACACCTTTCCCGGTGCAAATGGGACTTTGGACACAAGGAGATTAGCGGTAGGATCTGATTCCCTTCCATGTTTTCTTTTCTATACTATCTTCTTCTGGGCAAGGCTTACCTCAGACCACTTTCAGGTTACTTTAGTGATGGTGGAGTTCCCAGTGCTGATTTCCCTTCCTTTCTGAATCTTTACATGAAAATAAATTGTGTTTTTTTAACACAGCATTTTAGCTTCTATGAAAAATGTCCTCATCATAAAGCAGGCATTAGCCAGACCAAGAAATCAATTTGGCACTGAGGATTTTTTATTATTCAATCATGTAAGTAATTAAAACTATTGATTAATGGCAGAGCAGCACTGTTGCACTCTCTTACTTGTGCCCCAGCAGAATGGTTATCTGAAACAGCATGGAAAGCAAAGATTACTTTGGTTTCAGTGATGCTATTTCCCTAAAACAGATTTAGGTTCTGTACAGACTGCTAGAAATAATCCAATTTGAGGCCACTTTAACTGTCCTAGCTTAGTGCTAGGGAACCATGGGCATGGTAGTTTTTTCTGAGACATTGAGCCTTCTCTGTCAGAGAGCTCTGGTGTCACAATAAACTACAGTTCCGATGAATTCCTAGCACTGAGCCAAGGCAGTTAAGGTGGACTCAAGCTGGATTATTTCTGGCAGTCTGTACAGGCCCTAAGTAGGCATATAAAACTCTCAAAGCAAGGGAGCAAACAACTAAAGAACGTTCATATAGAGAGATCTGTCAGTCAGGATGCTATTGTGGAAGTGTCCCAAATCATTTCAAACTGAAAAAAGTTTAAGTTTAAATATGTATGAATATAATTGTATCACATTTGCCAGCATTTCTCCAGATAAAAACTGGGACACAATTCCAGTCTTTCACTATATAGGACAAAAGCTGGATTCACATCCACTACTACCCCTTACACTAGGGGTGGGGACCCGTGGCTCTCCCAATGTTTCTTAACTCCCATCCAGCATGGCTAATGGTCAGGAATGACCGAAACTACACATTTCCTTGTTTTATCCATTCCTGAAGATAAGTATTCTGTTCATTTATTCTACAATAGCTTTCATTGCCAAATGTGAAAATCCAAATGGGTGTTTTTTCTCATTTTAAAATCCAGGATCTACCAGCAAAACAAAATTGTTCTACCAAAAGCAAATAACAATTCCAAATAAATCATGCTATTAACTGCAGCCTGTTAGTTGTTTTTTATATGCTGGGCTATGCCTTATTGCCCACGTGAGAGGCCCCAATGCCTGAAATATCACCTTCACCTGTGCATTAAGATGTTTAGAGGAGGCTCCTGTCCAAGTACCATCAGTAGGTACTTGGAACAAGAAGTCCTTCTCTCACTTGTGACTATCGCCTTCACTTTGAATTACCTTCTGGAGGAATATATGATGAAGGATGCAGACCACACTTCCTTTTCAGTACCAAATCAAAATATTTCTTTTGCTCTGGCTTTTTCAATGTTGTTTTTAATTGTTTTTTGTTTGTTTGCTTGCTAATTTATTAATGATGTGACATTATCATTGTTATCATATTAATTTATTGATTTAGATATTTTCTTCATCTACAACAGTTAACCAGGAAAATATCCAAATATTAGGATTGTTCCTGAGTAGTAGAGACTATTATAACTTATGCTAACTCTATTAGCAGTATTTCTTGATTCATAAAATATGTTGGGCCTAAGCAGACTGCCAGAAATAGTGCACATTAAATTGAGGCACTGCCCTGGCTCAGTGCTAGGGAGTCATGGGAATTGTATTTTTTTCTGAGACATTGAGCCTTCTCTGTCAGAGAGCTCTGGTGCCACAATAAATTACAGTTCCCATGATTCCCTAGCACTGAGCCAGGGCAGTGCCTCAATTTAATGTGCACTATTTCTGGCAGTCTGCTTAGGCCCATTGTCTCCTCATTCTTGACCATTTTCTTTTACTTCATAAGAATAAGTATTGTGAAAATTGCAGGAGTCTTTGTAACAGTTCATATATTGATATTTATCCAACAAAGTAGGTTTTAAAAACCAGCAAAAATTAACCCAAGGTTAGTGTTTTAGAACTGTAATGTTCCAAATCAATATTTCAAACTGAATGTAGATATGTGTCTTTTTTTTCTGCAGACTGTTCTTTGGAATATTTAGTAGGATAATCATGTAGTATGTAAACCTCCTTTTTTCTTCACAGAAAAGTTATGCAGAATAAGCACTAGCCAGTAAAAGCCATGACATCTTGCCTATTTATATCAGGTAGGTACGTAATGCAGCCAGACTTGGATTAGAAACAAGAAATTTCCTGTGAATGGATAGGTTGATATCAATGAGATAGTTTTTTTTTCCAAAAACAAACAAAATAAAGCATTTTTTAAAACCTGAATTTAAGCCAAGACATATAAATCGTCATTGCAGCTATTTTTGATCTTCTTGATCTTCTCCTTTTCTTCCTGGCAGAGCACTTAGACATGCCAAGTTTTAAAATGACGACACCTTCCTCACATGACCTGACTTTAAGTAATTAAAGCTATAATAGACCTCTTGATGTTCAGATAGCTTTTCAGCCAAGGCTTCTTCAAACTCAGGGGATGGGTGAGCACATTTGGACCAAGAGGAAAGAGATTTCAATAGAATTTGCACAGCACATGAACTGTGGAATTTCTGTTGTATGATGTAGGAATGATCACCAGCCTGGATGGCTTTCAAAAGGGATCAGACCAATTTATGAAGGATATGAATGTCAATGGATACTAGCAATGATGACTTACATGTCATTATAGAATAATCCTAATGTGGGGTACAGTACCAATAAAAAGATAAAATATCAGTTATTGATATAAAATTTATTCATAACTGCCATGGTTACATCCTATGGGGTTTGTAGTTTGGGGAGGCACTAGAACCGTCTAGCTGAGAAGATTCCCCTACTCGAAAAACCTGCAAATCCCTGTCTTTAGTCTGTTCTGTAACAGATCACAATATGGCCCCCATATTTGTAGGAGGATCCATTCCCATGGTTACCAAAGGTAAGTGAAGACACAGTTGACAGTGAACACTGTATTTGCAGCAGAAGCTGACCATAGAGTTGTTTTGGAGGACCTTGAGATGCCAACAGAGACTTTTTTTCCCCAGACACAGATAAGTGAAACCACATTTACCAGTCCTGTGGATACTTGGGTCATACCGTAGCCCTGGGCACATGTCTTACCTTGTTGATTTTTTAAAAACTTCATATGGTGGGTACTGTAGCTTGAGGAATGCTCGTTGTAATTCCATTATTTACATTTATGGAATTATAACAAGCAATTCCATTCACGGAATTAGAGCATGCAGTCCTCAAGCTACAGTATCCACCATGTGAAGTTTTCAAAAAGTAACACGAAATCAACAAGGCAAGACTTGTACCCAGGAATAATCTATTACAGAACAGACTAAAGATAGGAAAAGACAGAATGCCACTGGTGGTCATGTACAGCTCCCAACTGAAACCACTCAGACATATTATCATTAATCACAACTCATTCTGGACAATAATGCTGCTCTCTCAAAGGATTTTGGTGGTAGGCCTTTACTTTCTTATAGGTAGCCTCCCAATCTCAAACACTTATCTACAGAAGGAGACACAACACAGACAATGAGACAGGTACACAACCTTGCCACAAGATCAGATGCCAACTCTGTCCACACATCTACTCAGGAAATGTTATCACAGGACCTAATCACACCACCCACAATATTAGGGGTACTTCTAATGTGATATATGCAATCTTTTGTCAACAATGTCCTTCAGCACTCTACAAACAGGCCAGTCTCTGCACTAGAGGATAAATGAACATAAATCAGACATTAGGACTGGAAATACAGAAAAAACAGTTGCAGAACACTTCAGTCTTCCTGGGCATTTCATATCTAACCTCGGGACAGTTGTCCTTGAACAAAAAACAAAACAAACAAACAAAGGGAAATTGAAAAGAGAAACAGCCAAATTGAAACATATCCACAAACTCCAATCCATCAACAATGGGTTGAATAGAGATAATTCGACAGTGTTCAGCAGTGGAACACACTCCCTCGGAGAGTGGTGGAGTCTCCTTATTTGGAGGTTTTTGAACAGAGGCTAGATGACCATCTGTTGGGGGTGTTTTGATTGTGAGTTCCTGCATGGCAGGGGACTGGACTGGATGGCCCTTGTGGTCTCTTTCAACTCTATGATTCTAAGTAACATTTCCCATTCTCAGGAGGGGATTGGTGGGATGTTTTGCCCTCACATAAGAAACGCAAAGTAATTGGCAGTATTTTCCATCTGTTTAAAATTTTTTACAAGAAAGATCCTATACTGCTCACAGCAGCACTGGATCTTGTTCATTCCTGCTGCATACTGCAGTGTTTCAGAGAAGAGTAGATTACAGTGACACAGTGCTCTAGCCAGTGGGGGGACTATGGAAGACTAGGGGGCTACATTAGCCTCCAGGAGACCTTGGAAGGCTACGTCTCACAATGTACCTACTCTCGTTATGTGTATATGTGTGTGTGTGTGTGTGTGTGTGTGTGTATTAAATATATATATTATATACACACCTAACTATCCCCAAACATCCACCAGAGGGCATGGGGGCATGTTTTGGAGCCTTCTTGGGCCCCTAGAGGGCATTTTGAATCATTTAAAAAGCTGCAAAATTTCATTTTGCATTTCATTTTGGAATTCCAGGGGGCTTCAAATATGATGGTAATGTCCTCTACACCCCCAGAGATAATTTTTTGGCATGTCAGAGAAAAACTATTTTGAAAAAAATGCATTTTTTAAAAAACCCTGAGAACTACAAAAATGGCCACATGCAGCCCATGGGCCACACTTTGCTCACCCTTCCTCTAGCCACATCTAGCCAGTCATCTTCCTGAATTGACTATGGAGCTTATCACATTACCTGTTAAGTCGACTGCAATCTAATGGGATGCAGCCAGGACATGGCATGGAGGTGGGAATTCTCACACTGTAATTCACTACAAAATTTGCTGGGTGATCACAGCCCAGGTCCCAGCCATGCTCAGCCTGCCAACATTAAAATTTGGGAGCTTTCTGTTTGAGAAAAAAGGCTAGCTGAGCATGGCTGGGACCTGGGCTGCAGTTGCCCAGTGGATTCAGCAGCAGATTACAGTGTGATAATCCCACCTCCATGCCGCATTCCAGCTGCACCCCATTAGGCTGCAGTTAACTTAAAAGGTAATGTGATAAGCTCCTAGCTGTGGAACACTGTTCCATGCACAACTGCATTTGTCATATTTCTTGTGTCTGGAACATGCTGTGGACATGTTTGCACTGGACACAATCTTGTGTGTTTCTCCCATTCCCCGAAATATGCAGGCTGAATGGCTGGAGTGAAATGAATTGGGAGACACCTCCTGCTGAGACAAAGGTAGTACTGGAGCCACAGTTTTTGCATTACTTGTCTTCGACTGCTGGACTGCCCAAAGTATATTCTGCATTTTAATGGTGGTTTACATGTGGGTGTCCCATGGCACCCTGGGGAGCATTTTTTTTACCCTAATATGATCCAAAATGTCCACTTGGGGGGTTATAGGGCATTTCCACCACATTTTGTGGACCCCTAGGTCAATTTAGGACCAGGAGATGCCATTTTTGAAGCTAAGATCAAGATCAAAATGCCCCCATAGGTCTCATAGGCTTTTGAAAGCAATCCCCCCCTCTGAGAGCAATACAGTCCTCCAAGGTCTCCAGGGGTTTCATGCGGTTTCCTAGGCTTCCACAGCTGCCCACCTCCAATCTAGAAGGTAATCATGGCAGTTTCACCATATGTAAAGAGGAGTATGTTGTTGTCTCCACATTCAGCAGGGTGCAATTTTCAGAATGGCTATTCTAGAGATCCTGAAGATATAGGTGGGATCTCTCTTACAGTTTCTGAGAAGGTTTTGTGTATAAATCTATCTATCATAGCATGCTCCTTCTTTATATGGGCTGTGTGTGTGAGAGAGAGAGCACATGGGAATAAATAATTCCTATAGCTATCCACCAGCAACCCATACTGCCAAATGTAGTCTCTCCTGGGCTCTATGATCCTTAATGTGGGAAATAATACATCTATTAGCATGCACAGGATGTCATATGAATTCTCTTTCAGGACATTATCTTCAATAAAGTATCCTGGCCTATCTTAACTTAGCAATAGTATATACATTTCTATACCACTTAGTACTAAACTCAGCACTCTCAACATGGCTTATAATCTGCAAACTAATTGCCCCCAACAAGCTGGGTACTCATTTTATCAACCTACAAAAGGATGGAAGGCTGAGTCAACCTTGGAGCCCTGGGATCAATCTCACAACCTTGTAGCTTCAGTACTGTACTTCACAACAGTTGACTGATCTGGGAGAATAAGAAACATTATTAGGTCTACTAGCAAGAGAGACAGATCCACGACCATAAACAAATATATTGTCACAGCCCCAAGGGCAGCCTCCTCCTCTTCTGGATATAATTTCCCATCATATCTAGTTAAAGGGGGCAAAAAATCCCAAGAGAGAGCCCTTACAATGAAGTAAATGCCTGCCGGATTTTCCTCTGTGGCATAGTTTGAGCCTAAGGAACTTCTTTGTGTTCCCTGCTGTATCATGCCACAGCCTCAGCTAGGGACACAGGTAATTGTAATGTGTAATATTATGTGCGAGCTATTAGTAACTACTGTATTGTTTTATTAACCCATTTATTTATTTATTTATTTTTAAAGGAGGCTAATGCAGCCTGAAAGCATAAGATCCTCCAAACCACCAGCACTCCAAGGCAGCAGAGGAGGGGCCAGAGAAGAGGTAGCCCTTAAAAGCTGTCTTCGAGGGGCAGCACGGCAGCAGCAGCAACAAGAGCAGGGGCGGAGGAGCCTCCTCCCTCCCCCCCAAAGCAGTGGAAGTGGCGGTGGTAGAGGGCGAGTGGAGCAGTGACTGTAGCAACAACACAGCAACAACAGCAGCAGCAACACAAGCAGTAGGATCTGGGAGCTGAGTGGTGGTGGCAACTAGAAGTATTGCCCACTTAAGTAATTCTCTTGTAATTGCTACAGTGGTAGCAGTAACAACGGAAGTGGAGATTCAACCCTGGCGGTGCAGCAGCAGCGGCAAGGCCAGGAGAGGCCCTGGGCAAGGATTTAAGGCTGCCCTACTACCACCACCATTCTGGTGGTGCGGCAGCAGCAGCGGCAGCAGTAGCAGTGGTGGTGAGGTGGGTCGGGCAGGACTTTACAGCTAGCCCGCCCTGCCCTCCTTCATTACCATCTCGGATACTCTCCCTCCCCTAGCAGCAGCAGCAGCAGTGGTGGCAGCAGCAAGGCAGAGAGCCGAGCCAGGCAGGTCTTTATACCTAGCCCACCCTGCCATTTACCAACTTTGGCAGCTGCAGCTGCAGCATTGTCGGGAGAGCTATTTGGGGTTATCGGCTCCTTCATCAGCAGAGACCGGGAATGACCCGGAGGCAAAAATCGGAGTTGTGCGGGAAAATTGGAGGTATGGTGGGAACAGAGTAAATAGATGTTACAAAAGAAGGTGGGATCACTGTTTGAAAGCTATCCCGCCTTCAGTTTACTCTGTCACCCGGAATGGATTGGAGAGTGCACCATCAATTCCACAGAACCTTACCTTGCTCCTCTGCAGTGTCAGGTCGGTGAAAAACAAGACCCAAATGATCTATGATCTTCTTCTAGATAAAGATGCTGACCTGGCTTGCCTTACAGAGACCTGGCTGCGAGAAGGCAATGCTATAACCTGGGCACAGGCCCTCCCAGCTGTCAGTGAGCAGGTAAGGGGAAGTGGGCAGGGAGGTGGAGTGGCTCTGGTTTATAAGAATAATTTGACCTTGACCAGGATACCTGTCTGGAACACAGTCCATTTTGAGTGTATGCACCCAAGTCTGAGGACCAAAGATAGTTTGGGGATTCTGCTAGTAGACCAACCACCTCGTTGTCTAGCAGACTCCCGAACCACACTGACACAGCTAGTC
>JAIPUX010001880.1:440232-456740 GCA_020142125.1 Phrynosoma platyrhinos | reverse complement strand
AACATTTGGGAAAGGCAAGGCGGCTTTTTTACCCCATGTGATAAGGTTCTCTGTCTCTACCTGTCTCTTATGGCCACCCAGCCTTGAGATAGAAAAGTGAGACATTTGCATCCATGAGCTATATCTGGGTGCTCTCTGCTGACCCTTGGTAAAACTGTAGTTTTGCCTATTCAGATGAGGATATGCTGAGAGAAAGCTAGGAATTTATTTTGTTTAATTCATATCCTAATACCCTAGCCCTCCTGGATCCCAGCAAAACAGCCTTTATATGGTTTAACATCCCAGCGCTGTCCAGATGATATACACTGTCTATTCTCTGTGTACTTGATTAGAATGTGCTGGATTACAACTGGGTGCACCAATGTATTACTGGACTTTTTCATTGGCTTCTGGGGAAGCCAAGGAATGCCTGGAATATAGCCTGAAGGTCATCAGTATAGGATGTAGTAGGTGGGAAAAGCAGAAGCAACTAATTCTGAAAAGTGGGTATGAATCGTGGGTATATGTGTGTCCCTAAATTCAGATCCATTCAAATCAGGTGTTATGTTGTACCAAACATATTAAAGCTTGACTTTAACAGAACATATTTCTGCACATATACCCGCAAGAAAAAAAAAACCAAAGTGGTATGTTGGTTATTAGAAAGCTAGTAGTGGCTTGAGCACTGGAACTCTGGAAATCACGGTTCAATTTCCGCTCAGCCATGAAGCCCACTGGGTGGCCTTGGACAAGTCAGAGACTGTCAGGATTAGAGGAAGGCAATAGCAAACCTCCTCTGAACAAATCTTGCCAAGAAAACTGCATGATGGGTTGGCCTTAGGGATGTATAAGTCAGAAATGACTTGAAGGCACACAACACAACACATGTTGGTTATTAGGAAAGAAGGAAGGCAAATAATACAATATGGTTGGCTATGATGGACACTTTACTGTAACTGGGGCCATGTCTGTATGGATGGGAAACCCTGGCCCTGTGCATCATCTAAACAGATCAGTGCAGAAATGGAGAGTGAATGTTCCTTTTCCTCCATGTGGACATGTCCCAGGAGTCATTCCTGACATTGGACAACTAGATTCTCCAAAGAGTCACCTACTTAAAGGGATTTGTACAGTTAAGATAGTTGTGACCTGGAGCTTGAGGGAAAAAATGCAATGAGAAACCTATTTCTATCTATCCTGGTTTGATTATCTACTTGGTTGTGTGAAGGTGACAGAAATTTTATTTTTAACACTGTGATCTCTATGTCTGCTATTCTTCTGTACTTCTTTGCCTTAATCTCTGAAAGGGGGAAGCAATTGTCTTTTGTCTTTAAACTGTGACCTTTTTAAATAAACAACTGTAAAGTGAGCAAACATCCCACTCTGCATATGGGGAGAGAAAGTATTAGTATTAGTATTCCATATTAATCCAACACCTACAGTGTATTTATTATACCATTATATGGGTGCATAACTAGGTTCACAGTGAATTATGCAAGGGAATGGAAAATTTTAGCTCTGCCTTGGTCTCAGCAGCGAATCTAGAGAGAAGGAGACATCAGAAAATACATTTAAGGTCTTTTATTCAGCACAGTAGTTTTCTGATTTATGACATTAATTGTAAGCAGATAAGATATCTGCTCCAATCTTAAACTGAAGCAAATACAGTGGTTATACAAGTGTACATTAGATTCCCTCAAGACTGTACAATTTAAAAATATTGTGTTGCCAAAAATCATATTTGTTCTGATACTTTGCAAAATCTAATCAATGGATTTTAATTTATTCTAAACTTCATTTCAAGAAACCATGAAGGGAAATAATAGGACTCTCAACATCCTGACTCAGAGATTGGTCCACTATTTAGGCAAAGACAATAACACAGAAGAAAGACATCATAAATCACAAAACAATTTTTTTATATCAGCTGGCAGCAAGTTTGCATCTACTCTGCTGACACAGTTAACTGTAATAATAATAAAATTCTACAGGAAGTTGAATTGCAGTTTGAATTTTAATAACTGTCTTCATTCTTTGTCCCATGATTGATTGGTCTGACTAAAATTCAAAGCCACAATGTCCTTCTTTATTAGCAAATGTCCAGCCCATAAAGTGCAGGAACTGAACGACTCAATGGTCATTCATATGCCAATGACTGCAAAAAGTAGACCACTGCTGCAAGCTAACAGCAGAACATGCAGAAAAGGCTGTTAAGTGCCAGTTTCATGTTATGATTTATCAACCCTTTTTAGGCCTTGATTGCCCCTTCCATGAAATCAAAATAGATTAAAATGCTTAGCTAATCTTGTATGCAGATATACCCTCAGTGAAGGTGACATACTGAATGGAGAATCTGTACACTGGTCCCCTGGCCTCTCACAAGCTGGTCACAGGTTAAACAAAGATGGGTCATGCCATGGAACAACCTTCCCACATGGTCCCTGTGAGCAAGCCAAGTGCTAGTGCTGTGGGTGCAAATTGCTTTGAGGTCAGAATGGGGTGCCCAGCCATTAGTGTTGGGCATCTATTTCTGACCTCAGAGTGATTTGCATCCACAGCGCCAGCATTACCCAGTTCCCAGGAACCACATGGTAGCCACCTGCCATTGCCATGTTTTGCTCCAGGTTTTCTGAAAAACCCAGAGCCAAAGGTAAGTCTTTTTAATGCAGGACAAGAGGTGGAAATCAGATTTAAGTGTTGCGTAAACAGCCCAGACTTGACTTGGGGGTTTGGGGCTGTGTAGTATAAACAGTACACAGCCATCCCAGGGGGGAATTCTGTGTATAAAGGTAATGTAGAGAAACCCTGTATGTGTATTCAAAGCTTAGAAATACATTAGAGGAGAAGAAAGAGAAAGAGGATGAATTATGAAAAAAAATCTTAGCAACTATAGTCCCCAGGATTTTGCAAGAGAAGCAATAAAGCAGCCATAACTAGTATAAAATTGGAATACATTTGCAATATATAGATACCTCTTCCACAACCTGATTTTGAGTCCCCAGAAGCATCTGGTGAGATGCTGTTGGAAACAGGATGCCTTTTAGGTAAGGTGAAGCTTGACATAATTCAGAAAAGAACATGTTCTCAGGCAACATCCAAATTCCATCACTACTCCTTCTCCCAATGTATAGAAAAAACTTATATCCTTTTACAAATTACTGTCTTTGCCAAATTCTCTCCATTATCTAGTTCTGCATTCTGTTACCACCATGGCCAACCAGATGCTTATGGGATGCTCACAAGCAGGATATGGGTGCAAGAGCACCTCCCGCTCAGGTTTTCCAGCAACTGGCATTTGAACGGTCACTGTTTCTGATCCCAGCTATAAAGTCAACAACTTATAGCCATTGGCAGGACTCCAATCCATATCCTAGTTCTCAGCAAATTATTACCTCTGCTAAAATTATTTTCCAAATTCAAATTAATTTCTCTTCAGATATCGACAAATAATTTTCCTTCAATTCAATGAGTCCTTGGAATCCTTCTGACATTAGCCACCTGCTCTTCATATCTATGCATTCTCTACTCTCTGAACTTTCCATGTATGGTACTCTGAATGAGTAAAAGGGATAACAGAGATTGAAAAATAGCTTGGATCAAAATTTTAATTATGGTCCCTACAGAAGGACATGAAAAATAGAGATGTAATTCTTTGTTAATTTAATTGAGTAATGAAGCACTGAGTAATTTTAGCAATTTTTTTCCTGCTGCAAGAAAATCTTCAAAAACACTGCACAGTTTTCAAGGACTATTCACAGTTCAGTACTTATTCTGCGCAACGTTCATATATGGTACTTTCGCAAAGAAAACAGCATTTTATGCACAATTTTTTTCCTGTGCAAGAAAATTTGTTTCTTATGAAGAAAATGCTCCCATTAAGAATTTATTCTGGGCAGAATTTGTACAGTGAACTCTTGGTATCCATTTGGGTTTGGTTTCAGGACTCCCCCCCCCCCAGATACCAAAATCTGTGGATGCTCAGGTCCCAATTGCATAGTAAAATGGTGGCCCTTATATAAAATGCAAAAATCAAGGCTTGCTTTTTGAAATTGATATATTTTTAAAATATTTTCAAGCCATGAATGCTTCAATTAGTGGATAGAAATTCCATGGATAAGAAGGGCTGACTGTATATGGTATTTTTGTGCAGAAAATAGCATTTTCCATGGAAAAATAGCATACACGAATTTTGTGCAGAACCACACAGATTCTCATCAATCCTGTCTTCTCCTCCTCAGGTTTCCCAACAATGAGAAACATGTATTTTGGCTACTTTTTGGAATATATTTGAATATTCATTCCATCACTAATGCAAAGTTATGTGACATCTCAGTAATAGGATGTCTTACCTATCTGAAGACGTCTCTTGATAATCAACCTTATTTTGCTCTACCACATATTGCCCAATTGTCATATTTTCAAATCTGTCTCTGTTAGGCTGGGTTGACAGCATGTATTCTTTATAGAATTTTACAATACTCATGGAAAACTGCTGCAGCTGTTGAAACTGGCTCTGCATTGACCCCCTGGGATTTAAAGTTAGGACTCTGGGAACTCCCTTTTTTTAAAAAAACAAAAACAAAAACAAGTACAAGTACAATTTTATATACAAAAGGCAAAATACTCAATGAAATAAAAAAAACCTATATAGTGTCCCCCATGGATAATTTTTGACATGTCAGTTCTTCTTTAGGATCCTGTTCAAGCAGCCAAGTTGGCAGGTCAATCATAAGGACTCATCTTCTGTGGTTTTCAGCTTGATTGCATATACACAATGCAAATGCAGCTGTATCCATGAAGAGAGTGCAGATGCTGCTCTTCCAGACATTCGCTAGTAAATAACTTATGGCAGGTGGTACCAAGGAAGATCCTAAACACGTAAAGAGCACAGCAGCATCTGAGGCCTTCATGCACTTGTCGCTGTCATGATAAAGTTATGCTTGATGAGGACTAACAGAAATGATCATGTTCTGTGCAGGCATAAGATGGGAGTTTTCCAACTGTGTCACAGAGAACTCTTCCTTAGAACTTCATTGGGGTTTTTAATTAGAAGATCAATAACAGTAGATACAATTCTTTGAAGCACAGATTATTTGCTAATACTGACCTTCCTCTACAATATGCAGCATTGTTTGGTTTATTTAAGAAATAATTGGAAAGGCCATGGTGGCTGAAATATTTGGGGAGTTGTGGTCTAAAACTTTTACAAGCTCTGACTCTGTTAACAAAGAGGAACCCCCAGCTTACCCTAGAAGAGACCCAAAAGGATTGGCCAAGCGTGTACTCCAGAATATGTTCCAGTATCCTCTACAAAATTCCATGGTTTCATGGCAGACACACTGGTTTAAAAAGCATTCGCGTGAGCAAATAAATTCCTTTCTTAGGAAATTCCATTGCTTTTCACCCTAAGACAACACTAGCATTTGGGTAAAGAGAACATAAGACAAGTTTCTAAACAAAATAAACCTGTTCTGCTAATATTCTGAAGCTTAAGACATAACATTGCCCAGTGGTCTTAGTAAGTATGATATTCTGGAGAGCCCATGTTAAAATAAAAAGATTCATTACTTTTTCCAGTTTAGTTTAAATACAGTTTGATGACAACTTTAAAAGTAAATTGATTCCACAGAGTGCATTACTTTGACCTGTGCCAGGCACTTGGTAAGATGCTGTCACTTGTCTCAGCACTGCCTGAAGGATAGCACATGAGGTCCTTACAGATGCTGGGAATGAATGCAGAACTATGAGCCAGTAATTAACTGAGAAGCAGAGTAAGAACATGGTAAAAGATGTATGGCAGAAAGAACTATAACTAGGGATAGGAGAAATGATAGCTACTGTGTATTATTTTAAGAGGAAACAGGTATTGGAAACCAATGAGCATCAAATCTTAGTTTCCGTCTTTGAAGCCAGTGGATTGGGCTGCTGTCATAGTGCCAGGATGAAGAAAACTGCCCTTTGGAGTATTGGATACATTGGCTTCAGATTTTTTCAGGGCTATGGATTCTGGCAAAACAGAATTTATGAGAGGGAATACAGAATCTCCAAATTACATTAAATACGGCTGGCACAAGAATCTGGACTTAAGAGGTAGATCTTGAATATTCACTTATTTTGGTTGTGAGTGCAACTGTATGAGTGTCTTCACATTTTGCTAGTCTTGTGCAACTTGCACCCCTTTTCTTTAAAGGAGAGATGAGCTAATGGATTGAATGAGCTGAATATGGCTCCCCATGGCTGCTTCTGTGGCCCCCATCCTAAAATAAGCCATCAAAAATATAATGTCTAGTATGTAATGTCAAATTTTGAAATCACATCTTCTTAATGACAATGACTGGATTTCATGAGTTGAGAGAAAAATCACATTCTTGAATCCCACAGTCATATTTTTAAAAAGAACTTCTTCTTGTAGAGCAGATAGGCAATTAATACCCAGAGGGAAGTGGCCAGCAGATGCTGAAAGAGTGGCTCGGCATGTGAAGTTGCATACTTCATTTCCCACCGGAAAGGCAAATAAGTACCCAGCAAGGAGCTTGCAACATAGATGAGGATTGAATTCATCCCTGGATATTTGTGATCAAAACAAAACAACACAGTTAGGATGTACCCATGTGGGGGAGTTCACACAATCTTTATGTGACATTTTGTATATCTTAAGGCTAACCTGTTATACTGCCCACATGCTTCCTTATGAAGTACGAATCATTATCATCATCATTACAACTATGAGGACATGTATTGGTCTATTCTCCTTTCCCAAGAGCTCTGGTTAAAAAGTGAATCAAGAAGTGGCATACTTTGCCAACTTGCCACCACACCTTAAATCTTAAAGCATTTAGAATTCTAGGAAGCTGGGTTTGTCTAATTGGAGCCAAATTTAGCATTTTTTGAGAGATGAGAAGACTAACAGTCAGTTGGAATCCTGATTCATGAAGCAAAAGCCTGATTCTCTCAAGAAAACAATAATCCAACATCCGACTTTACCAGTTCAGAAGGCAAATGGAAGTTTTTATGACTGAATAATCCAGTTTTTTAAAAAGCTTATTTGCTAGGAATAAAAAATAATAATCGAGAAACCTTCTCCCTAACATTTTTTGTGGAAGCAACTTCTGAAGGAGTTACAAGGACACCCACTACCAACCTGAAATGGCACCACCATGGCATATTTACCATCTCAGTGAAAATTAGGCCTGAATGAGGGGCAGGTGCCTGTGACCTGCTCTACATATAATCAGACTGATTGACAGCTTGGAAAAGTTAATTTTTTGATGATGGATCACAGGATACCCCAGCTGAAATAAGCATTGCCCATGGTAGTGATGGGATTCTGGGGCTGAAATCCTCTTTGTTAGTCCCAAATAGAAACAACTGTTGAATGAGGAGTCATTGAACTGTTTTGCTTCTTTCCTTCTCTCTTTTTCTAAACCTGTACTTCAGGAGCAAACAACCTTATCTTTTCTTGGCAGAACTTCTTTCTACGACTACCTCCAGTGAAGACCAGATTAAATTTTACTTAATGAATCTTAAAATGGCTATTCAGTCTTTCAATTTCACATGCAACAAATATGCAATTAAAATCACAGTCAATAATGATTATAAAAGTAGCAGATATAAACACTTTCAAAACAATCTTAAAATGCAGGATGATTGCTATGACTACACCTACTGATAGTAGCAAGATACACATGTGTTGCATAAAGCAATGGTGAATGCAAATACCTAGGTGAGCACTAATGTATTAAGGTACATCAAGAAGCATCAGCCTCATACAGCAAAGCAAAGCAAAGCAGCTTCATATCGCGCTATGGGATGTCTAAGCAGTTTACAACTGTAAGCTCATTGCCCCCCAACAGTTGGGTACTCATTTTAGTGCCCTTGGAAGGATGCAGGCCTGAGTCAAGCCTGAGCCCTGGCTAGTATTGAACTCGTAACCTTGTGGTCTATGAATGAGTGGCTGCAGTACAGGCATTTAACCACTGTGCCACCAGGGCTCAAGGCTTATACTTGCTGTATACTGAGGTTGTTCACTGGGCTAGAACAGAAAGTGTTAGGAATTAGATGTCTGTCTAGGCACCATGCAGCCTTTTCAGTACTAGACAAGAACAGCAGGAAACAAGCTCATCAAATGTGCAAGACCTTTGTGGGGCTATCTATATATTAATTAATATTATTAGCGCTGTTTAAATCATTTATTTATACCTCACCTTTCGTGACTCTGGGCAGCTTACAAATTAAAATAATTGCATTATATACAAATTTTCATTGATAGGCCTAGAAATGAGCAATTAACAGCCCAGCTAGTAAAATACCAATTTAATACCCATATAAATATCTCTTGGATGTAAAGTGTACTTAGAAACAAAACCTCCCCAGGCCACACTGGAAAGAAGGTGAGTTTGGCCCAGTCTGGTGAACAGTAAGTGCACAAAGTAAGTACAATCTACAGGCCAAGTGTCCAGGAAAAAGTGGGAGCTAAAGCTATGTTCACTGTCAAAAATATTGGTCCCTTTCATGGGGTTAAGGGCAAAGTCAAAGGCTGGAATGCCAGGGGTCATAACAGAACCAGAATAGAATTTGATGGACAAAAAACAGAGAAGGGACAAAGTTTGGGGTGGATTGACTATGCAGCTAATAACCCAGTTCACCAAACAATAGTTTAACCGACAGAACAGTTTGCAAAATACTGTACTACCAACTCTATATCTTGATAGTTATAGGGCCAAAAGATGGAAGGGAAGCAGCACCCCAGAATTTTCTGTCTTTGCATTCAAGTTTATATTCATGTGCACCAAGTGTCCAGAAGCATTCAATCCTTCATAGGTATGGGAGGAGGCTGAAACCCAAAGAATAGCCATGCTGGCACTAGCAATATTTTTCAAAGGCATCCTCAACAGCTCCCTCAAGGGTAACATAGGTAGAACAAAGGGACAGATGTTCTACAGAAAACATATATAAAAAATTAAGGGCTGTCTCCACTAATTCTGGGCAACTGGAAGATATTCTCTATTGAGGCTAGGGATGACAGGAAATTGATTTAGAGAGTCTGAATATTATATATAGTGTTCAGCAGAAGATCAGCCATGCATACTTTTAAGCAGCATTATGGGGACTGATGAGGGCAAAAGCCTAGCTTGAATACCTGAATTATGACCTATTATAGGCATAAGCCATTTGGCACTGCAGCTTCATAAATTACAAGGCTGTATTCCTGAACAAACACATAATTAAGTAGAGACGGACAGGTGGCTCCAGAGGAAGTCATAAGATTGGGCAAAATACCCAATGATTTATTGTTGCCTTCGACCAGGTATAGTTGCTCCACTTTCAAAGTAGCATCACTTGTTAATATCTGTAAGTAATTATATGAATCACCAAGCAACCTTTCCATGTGTTTGGTGCTGATGTCCTACACTTCCCATCCAAGTGGTTGAATGATCTGTGCACCAAATGCCATGATGAGTAATCCATTTATTAGTTATTTTTTCTGCCCTTCTGCTAAAAAAGGAACCAAACAACTTTCAAAAAAGGCTGTTAAAATTTAATAGTTAAAAATAAACTCACATAAAAATAACCTATAAAATACATCCTCAATAAATCACTAAACATTCATAACAATCACAGCTGAAAGCCACAGCAACACCAGCAGCCAGGAGAGGTTCTGGAAATGAAAAGATTTCAGCAGATGGCAGAAGCAGAGCAGGGAGGTAGAGTTTTGTCTTTTTGGCAATTACTGCTGAACTGCAATAACTTAATTGTTTTCAGTGGCCCTGTGTAGCTGTTTTATCTGCAAAGAACTCCACGTATGTAAGAAAGATTGGATTATTAAAACCTGTGATCTCTCTGTGCTTGGATCTCTACTAATTTTAACCCAGATGATGATGCATTTTGAGACACAACATATCCTTGAATGTGTGCAGGCCTATCATAGCAAAACAGATCATATCACTGGGTATTATCCTGCCCCAATGTCATACATAAGTTGGCACCAATCAAACATCTGCAAAGAGCTATAATTGGAAAATTACATTGTTGTTCATTGTTCCAATCAAGATTCACAGTGAGTCATGGCTCCAGTCTCTTACCTGGAAAAATGAAAGGCTGGCCTCCCCACCATTTTTTCACATCAATAACATAAAACATGATTCCCAGCAAGACAAAGGAAAAGCAGCTCAGTGTAGTGACAAAAGACAAAGACCTAGCAGAGACAGGAAACAACCAAGGAGTCATGAGACAAGCCCATTGTATGGTATCAGATGGAAGCTGGAAATCTAGTGGCTACTCTCTCAGGAAAGAAACAGAAATGAGAAATTTACTTTCAGAAAGTAATCCATTCCTATTACTTGCTACAATCATTGAGAGGCAGCCAGTTGTCACTGCTTACTATGATGTTTGAGAAGTAACTGGTTATATTTATTTTTCATTACTTTTTGATAGAGGAACTCTAGAATTGATATGAGAACTGTAAAAATGTATTTAAAATGTATTAAAATGGCATTGAAAAGTGAATAGAAAGTGTTACTCATTACACTTATTCAGGAACTTCATCTTTATTCATTACATTTATTCTGGAATATGGCTTTGTTACGTGGTGGTTACAAAAAAGTAAATAATTACAGGTAACTACGTTGTTTGAAAATGGTTGCTTACTAGTTCTAAGGCTGAATGGGTGGGACATTGTGGTGTTCCCTCATTCTGTGTTAATGTTTGTGCTTGTTTATAAAATTAAATAAAATCTCATGGTTTGTTATGAGGTGGTTTATTAGGAGGGGGAATGAATGCTTAGAACAGGAGTAGGCAACCTTTCCCCTTTAAGGACTGAGGGACTTCAGTTCCCAGAAGCCTCAGCCATGTTGGCCAATAGTCACATGTTGGCCAATAGCTCCTGGGATTCTGGGAGCTGAAGTCCCTCGGCCCTTAAAGGAGAAAGGTTGCCTACCCTTGGCTTAGAATGTGGAAGTGCAACTGATGATGGATTGAGAGATAGAGATCCAAAGGGTATTTTTTGGTAGTTGGAGGGAGGTTCTTGCAAGGTGCAGAAATGAGTGGTAGGGAGCGGTTCAGCATTGTTGACCAACACATCTAGAAGGGACCAGATTGAGGGAAGCTCTGGCTGTGTTAGTGGATAGATAATCTCTATTGGCTCTGTGGTTATAATTCAGTTGGGAGGGAACTGCAATCCTTCTAACAATGAGATTCATACTTTGGATATTGTCCCTGAAGGCACATATAACTTTGGCAGCACAGAGCACCTTCTTTCTGCTTAGGCTGGTACAGCAACCATGACTCTCTCTAGAAATAGACTAGCTACGATCTGCCTCATTCATTTTGATTAATGCAATGCATTATATATGATGCTGCTTCTGAAAATGGTTTGGAAAATCTCATCTGGTTCAAAGGAATATCAAGATTATTAACATAATACACCAGTGCTTTGTGATTTCCAATCCATTTCCAGACTCAGTTCAGAATGCGGTTATTAATTTTTAAAGCCCCAAATATCTTGGGGCCATGTTATTTGAACGAGCATCTCTGTCCATATCTACTGGCCTGGTTCTTAAGACCATCTTCTAAGCCTGACTCTGCACAAGGAAAGCAAGATTGGAATGGGAGCCAAAAGAGAATCCTGATCCTGGGACTCCTGATGGTTTGGCTAAATGTACAGCATCAGATTTGCCTCTCCTTCACCTTCTTTGTGTGACCAAGGCCAAAGCTCAATAGTTCTTCTGCCTCTGCTCCATTCAAAAGGGAGGGTTGGAGAGGGGCCTTATCCTAAGACTATGGCAGGAGTGGGCAAACTGTAGCTTGTGGGCCACAGGAGGCCTTCCAGGCCCTAAAGTGGGTCCCTAAAGGCCCCCAGATGCAGCAGTTTTGTCCCTCTGAACACCTCCCCCTCACATTCTCTTAAATCTCTTTTTAAAAGGGAAAAGCTCCAAAATTGACCAAAACTGAAATCAGGAGTAATGTGATATCACTTTTAGTTGCAATGGATGTGCTATTGTGGTCTGCTAGGATGTACGGCTTCTGCTTTTTCTGTAGATGCTCCATGGGATGGATGGGCCAGCTTAGGGGCTCAAATGTGGCCCATAGGCCATAGGTTCTCCATCATTATTCCATAGTTTACCTTCAGACACACACTCGAGACAGTACTCTACATTTCTTTTTTTCTTTCTTTTTTTTGGCAGAAAAGGTTCAAGTGTAACAAATAGCTAAGTCATGTCTCTTCTAATGCATTGTTTATTTAATGCTTCTCCATGACCTGGCTGCCTGTGTATTTGAACACACAGCAAGTGCCTGAAGCAGCTTCACTGCAACAGAAAACCTTTCCCTTTAACTCAAACACCCATTGTCTTTTGCACTGTTTTTAATTCCTCTCCTTAGATCCAACCAGACAGAGAGTTCATTTGCATACTGCAAGAGCTGTAAGTAAGTAGCTATTGATTTTTCACTTTTCCTTGAAAACCATCAAGTGCTTCATCCAAGTGTTTCATCCTGTCTGATAAGCACCATAAAATGGGCTAGAGATAATGGGCAGGCTCATTTGAACCTCTCTAGGTGTTCAAAACTAGTTAACTCTCCATTAGGAGTCATTGAATTTTCTCAGGCTTTCTTGAGAACATGAAAGAGACACGGTGTCTTTGGTACCATTCCCTTGCGCTTAGTTCAAAAACAGAAGAAAAAGCCACAGAATTTGGGAGCAAAGATAAAATCAAGATAAAATACAGGGTTTAAGATCAACATTATTATGCAGATGTTCATAAGAAGATCACAATTCTATAATAATGTCAGCCTATCCTTCTAGACAAATGAATGCCTTGTGCTCAGATTCATCCATCTGCATGTTTACTATATTACTGGCTGCTGTGTGGTTGCTTCTGTTCTGTGCTCCTGGTAATGAATGTGATGTGGATCGTGTAATAATATGCCACATTAGTGATACTCAGCCCCATGCCTTGGCAAGGAAATACTGTAATCCAAACTAACTAATTATTACAAGTAATAACATGAGAGTCCACAGCCACATTACTATCAGTCAATCAACATGGGGTATAGATTAGAGTGTTAGCGAAGGACTTGTGAGATCCAGGTTCAAGTCCCAAGTGGAGAACCTTGAACTGGTCATGCTCTTAGCTTGATATACCTCATAGGGCTGTTGTGGGGGCAAATTGGGAAACAGGAAAGCCATGTACACAACATTGATCTCACTGGAGGAAAGGAAGATGATAAATTTAACAAACAAATGTATCATCAGTAACTGCTGCTTATATCTAGTACTGGCAATAAAGAGTTTTCAGCTGAGGCTAGGGATAGGTGACTCAAGTTCAATTTCACACTGTTTCTGATTTCTGTACTTTAAAGTACACTGTATTTTTAATTTTTGTAAGGTGCCATGGATCTCTTACTAGAAAAAAAAAGGCAAGGTAGACTTCCTCCACCTGAGAGCAAGCCTAATAAAAGCTTTTCACATGGAAATGTTTTTGGACATACTGGTGGGTGATTCTGGGACTTGAAGTCTACATATGTAATTTTTCTAAGCTCTATGTAATGTGTATATAGGTCTATGGGGATGGGTCACACATCACTTGTTTACTGTAGGAAAGAGGAATCCCATGTTTAAATGAGTCATTACCAACCTCAGCTAAAACCTGCACATCACCTAAATGCACAATGCTGTTCAATGGAGGCAAACATCATGTGCAAGCTAAGAGTCATCACCAAATAATAGGAGATCAGGTGATGTGCCTCAGCATGAATAAAACAGTTCAGGTCAAAAGAAAACCCAATGAGAATGGAGGAATGCCAAACAATAAACTGACACTAGAATGTCAGAGCCAAATAGGGTGCATTGGGTTGTGTCTAGGGTAGAGAGTATTTTCCCTCTTGCAAGCTCTGAGAAAATTCTGTGGTGACTTGCATCAATCACAATTATACAGTGGATGTGAAAGCACTTACCAGAGATTTTTATTGATGGGAATGAATCCTTCATTTTGTGTACATTTGGTTAGAATGGCAGAGACAATCCCCTTAAGAAGAAGAAAAATCAGAGAACAGGTCAATAACAAGTAATAAGGAAAGACTATCTAACTCAAAAATCACAGAAAAGGGAGGAGAGGAAGGAGGAGGAACAGATTCTATGCCAAGTTTTAAGTGTTTCTATTGATTAATTAATCAAAAGATGCCTTGCAGAGCAAGGAGAGAAACTCAACTGTATGCAAGACTCTGATTTGAGGCATGATTGTTTTATCTTAAGTCACTTATTCAAGGAAAGCCTTTTCCAAAAATTGGATTAGCCTGAATCCATGAGCCAGTGTTGCAAGAGAGATGAAGCCCACTATTGGCATTAGTCTGTCCAGTTTAGCACAAATTGTTAGCGTGCAGAATACTTCCATTGTGTTCCAGCCAGTTATACCTTATTCTGGGGCCCCTCAGTGCCTCATCCCCACAACTTCCTCTAATTCCCTATAGGAACATGCAGTGTTTTGTGCTGAGACACTAAGATGCTCAATCTTCATTGAGATATTTTGGCACCCCTCCTTGTTTAAAGACAAATCTTATTTTTAAAAACTTCTTCACGTCTGGTATCTCCTTTTTGGTTTTTGCCGGCTCTATTTTGTCTGTGATCTTGTTGGTCCCACCCAGTGAGTTCCTCAAAGAGCGTGGATTCCTTCTCCTTTCAAATGAATTTCAGAGGTTCATAAAGCCTTCTCCTCACAGTTTCTATATTTATTTGCTAATTTATAAAACTGGCAATGAATTGCCAACTTACAATTTTAAATAAGTTTTCAATTTTAAGTTTTCAGTTTAAAAGCTAACTTTAAAACTTTGACACAACCTCATAAAAAACACATTACAAAAAATAAGGAAAAAATTCAAAAATATTTATGATATATATTGAAAATGATCTAAAAGTGCCATCTGGAACAAAACATTTTAACAGCCTGCCTAAAGCTAAACAGAAATGAAAACAGTGTAGGCTCCCTACGGTCTGGGTGACACCACAGAAGAGATCCTATCTTCACCCACCTAGACTTCCTTGGTGGTGGACCATACAGCATGGCCTCCAAAGCAGATCTTGAATTAATGGGGAGTTTGTGAACCTAAGGGCCTAAGCAGACTGCCAGAACTAGTGCACATTAAATTGAGGCACTGCCCTGGGTCAGTGCTAGGGAATCATGGGAACTGTAATTTATTGTGGCACCAGAGCTCTCTCACAGAGAAGGCTCAATGTCCCAGAAAAAAATACAATTCCCATGACTCCCTAGCACTGAGCCAGGGCAGTGCCTCAATTTAATGTGCACTATTTCTGACAGTCTGCTTAGGCCTTAAGTTGTTTAGGGATTTGTTGGCAAGTTGCAGCTGGGAATAATTTGGAAGCCAGTACTGTAGTGTGGTATAATGGTTTAGAACTCTGGAGACCAGAGTTCCATTCCCCACATAGCCATGAAACCTACTGGGTGACTTTGGGCAAGTCACATTCTCTCAGCCTCAGGGGAAGGAATGGCAACCCCTCTCTGAAGCAACTTGCCAAGAAAAAACCCAGGATAGGGTTAATTTAGGATCTCCATAAGGCACACAACAGCAGCAGCAGCAATTCTGTAAGTACAAATCTGCAATACTATGTTCAAACAAGAGTGTTCCAGGCAGTGCATTTTGCAGCAGCTGCAGTTCTTAAAAGACTCTTCAGAGGCAGGCTCACATGCAGTGTGTTGCTAAGGTATGGCTCACTGTAAATAGTTGCTGAATTCCCCCCGTGGTTATTGCCCTCAAATATATTCCAAGGCTCAAGCAGATCACTTGTTGTAATTTGCTCATATTAGGCAGCTTTACTTGCTCTGAGTTGGATTCTAGTATATGAAAGCACATAAGCAGTCTCTAAGATGGAGCCACTCCACATTTTAAAAGTTTACTGGTTTAATACAGCAAAAAACATACCCATCACTCTGTCTTTGACTCACCCATACCTCCTCAATATTATTGTCTCCCACCCTTATCAGTTACTTCATACACAAACAAAAATATACTTTTACAATTAGCTCTACAACATACAAGTCTTTCTTGTTCCCTTTAAGTAAAACAGAGACTGAAGATCTATATCCCAAGTATTTCCTCATAGCCCTGTATCTGGACAGTAAAATGAGAAGAAGGAAGCTGAATATTCCCTTCGGGAGCCTCAGGAGTATTTGGCCTAGTTGTCCTCTTTTCAGTTCCATGCTGTTGCCTTTTACACCAAGAGGCCTAAAGAGCTGCTCAAGGTATTCCAGATAAATCTTGGCTGAACAAAATTCAAATAAATCTATTGCTGAAGGATACAGTTAATGCCACACTCTGCACATACCCTCTGCACGGTGTTAAAATGCTAGATTAATTAAATAAATCAGTTGATGAAATCACCCTATAAATGTGACAGTGTGCTGTAATTCAATGCAAGCTGTACGAGCTACAAATCAGATGATGGGGTGAGTAGTTTCTAGGGCTGTGTTTGCTTTGAGGAGAAAGGAAATGTATCCATACAGAAGCCTCCTCTTTACAAT
>JAIPUX010001880.1:414515-433701 GCA_020142125.1 Phrynosoma platyrhinos | reverse complement strand
AGAACAAGTAATAACAACAGTAATCAATATCATAATGGCAGGCGGTGGCGGCAGGGATCGTCGGGGGTCATCGTCGTCGACAACAGAACCGGCCTGGGGCTGGTCCAAAGGCCTCAGGAGGCCACATCCGGTTTAGGTAAATAAAAATAGATCCTAAGGGTTCATAGATGACAGTGAACAAAGAAGAAAAGAAGTACTTCTGATTTTTGGAACAACTGTATTGCTCTTTTTATTATCTCTTTCTGTTGTTGTAGGCTGTTGCCACACTACAGACATAATGCAGTTTGGCACTGCTTTAACTGTCATGGCTCTATCCTATGTGATCTTGGGATTTGTAGTTTGTTGTGGCACCAGAGCCCTTTGACGGAGAAGTCTAAATATCTTATAAAACTACATGTCAGTTAAAGCAATGTCAAACTGTATTAATTTTGCAGTGTAGATTCAGCCTCAGGGACTTTTAAGACTGAATTACCTACTCCCAGTTAGGGTAAATCCTTATCACAAAATTGTGAAACAATGGGTTAACACATATATAAATCTCATCAGTTTACTGAGTCTACTCCAGTTGGGACAACAAACAGGATTCAGACCCCGGGTTGTTAATTTATTGGTTGTTAGCTGGCTTGAGCTCTTCAGGGGAAAGGTAGAATCTAAATGTTTTAAATTAATTACATAAATGTAGCCAGTGAGAAAAGAAGTGTGAAGTTTGGGGAAGTAGTAGTCTAGGATATTATGAGAGCTTTGGAAATCATGCTTTGTTGTTGTGTGCCTTCAAGTCATTTCTGACTTATGGTGACACCAGAGCTTGAAGGTGAAACTATCATGGGGTTATCTTGGCAAGATTTATTCAGACAAGATTGCCATTGTCTTCCCCTGAGGCTGAGAGCATGTCATTTGCCCAAGGTCACCCAGTGGCTTTCATGGCCAAACAGTAGATCCCTGGACTCCAGAATCATAGTTCAACACTCAAACCACTACACCACTCTGGCTCTCTGCTTCAAGCCTAATAGTGCTTATCTGTGTGACTGCCTGCTTGGTTTTCCATGCTCAATTTGCACATTTGAAAACCGATGTTAAACTTACAATCCCAGAGCTCTTTACTTGCAAGAAACTGTTTCTCAAAAGCAGGGGTGGGGAACCTGCAGTCCTCCAGTCTTTAGACTTATTTTCCATTACCCCCATTTGGCAGGCCAATGTTCACAAGAGCTGAAATCTCAACAGTATTGGAAGAGCACGGTTTCTCCACCCCTGCTGTAAAAGACTGCTAGGGAGTTATTCAATCAGTAAGAGAAGTGTGAAACTGTAGATTTTGAAGAACCTTTAAATCTAAAGCTGCTTCCACACATTAAAAGGAGAAAGAACAGAGATTCCTACTGAGCAAGCTTCAGAAAGACTTCCTCAACAAAGCAGCTTTAAAAAAGGTTTTGCTAAGTGACTGTGACAAGCTATGGTTTGGCTTGCCGGCATGGTGTGCAGAGCCTGGATCAATGGCTTGGAAATATTTCTGCTTGCTGCAGTCAATTGTGCCTTCCAGGCTTCTTAGATCATGGTTGAGCAATCACATAATTTCCATCTTGTCACCTACATGCTCTCTTTCTGTTCCCTACCATTTTGTACTGACAGCCTCTGAGAGCGGGGTAGGGTAGGGCAGCACCATCAAACTAACAGGGATGACCACCCACTCTTCCCAGATTAAGACATGGTTTTTAAGAAAAACAACACTATTGATCTAGCATTTCCAGTTAAAAGAATTTCAGATGAAAGGGCTACAAAAGTTCCTTCATAGTGGTCTAGGAGATACTTTTCTGGTCATTGAGGACACCAGACTAGAAGGGCCGATAAGATTTGGCCAGGATTAATATAACAAAATCCCAGAGCTTGAGAAAGTTATTTTTATGGACTACAACTCCCAGAATTCCCCTGCCAGAATAGCCATCACCTTTGCTGCCTGGATGATTTCCAAGCTCTGAGAACTCTTTAACAACCACTAAAATATAGACCAATAACAATGAAGTTACCTTCAATAAGGGCTTTTGTAGACTGCTAGAAATAGTGCAAATTGAGTCCACTTTAACTGCCCTGACTCAGTGCTAGGGAATCATGGGAACTGTAGTTTATTGTGGCACCAGAGCTCTCTGACAGAGAAGGCTCAATGTCTCAGAAAAAATATAATTCCCATGATTCCCTAGCACTGAGTTAGGGCAGTTAAAGTGGACTCAATTTGCACTATTTCTGGCAGTCTGTAAAGCCCCTAAGTGTCATTTAACAGCCTCACCTACATGGTTAGGACTTATGAACCCCATCTTTCCAATGTGTAGCTTCCACATGATTGGAAGAAGACCTAAAAAGCATTGAGAGTCTACCTGGGGTGCTTCCAGACAGGGGCCCATATTTTATGTTGCCTACTTATTTTGAATGTATGAGTTACAAATGTAGTTTGTACAGATATACAACCCTGAACTCTCCCTAAAAGCCAGGATGCCTAAAATGAGGCTGTCATACTTTGGCCACATCATGAGAAGTTATGAATCATTGGGAAAAACAGTAATGCTTGAAAAAGTAGGAGGCAGTAGAAACAGAAGATGACATATGCCAGCTGGATAGACTCAATCAGTGGGTCACAGGTCCTAAGCAGAGGAGAGCAGAATCGCAGAACCTAAGCAGAAGAGTGGAAGATGGGGGGCTTGGAGATCTACATGGTTGCTATGAATCAGGGATGACTTAAGGGAAGTAAACAACAACAAACAAATGTAGTTGCATATATCTCATGTTGTTAATAAAGGAGTTATAACCTGATAAGCATTACTTTTAGTATGACCCTCATATAACTAAGTACTGCCTCCTCGCCTGAGCCCTTGAAACCTATTTTATGAGGCACCAGCCACACCAAGGATGGAGGTTTGGTCAGTGGCAATCGGGGTGCAGGAGGATGACATTGTCAACCCCCTCCCACCAGGCAGTGAGGCTGCAGTGAGGATTTGTGACAGGGGTCCTGCTTCTGATTTTTATAGACTCTCTTGCTGGTAGGAGAGGTGTGTGTGTGTGAAAGCATCCCCCTCCTGTGTCCCAATCACCAGCTGAACAAACTTCCCTTTCTCAGCACAGCTGCTGCCTGGTAAAGTTGGTTTGCAAGGGCATCTATGATCATGGAAACAGTATCACAATCATGATTAGGTTATGTTACTGAATACAGTTGCAGACCTGTCACTCTAGATTACAAATTCATAACTGCAACACAGAATGCTAGCCAGTGTTTTTATTATCACTCTGCCTCATTCACAGAATTTTGTGGGCAGGGAGAAGACAGGTGATACCACCATCCATTTGGAAAATACCCCCACCTCATGTTTCCCCACTGCTTCTACCACCTTTTTTCTTACCACAGAAAATCTGTTAAGGAGGAAAAGATAGAATAGCTGTGCAATACCTTTTTATTTGATTTGCTAAAAGCTGTCTAAATATTTGTATGAGTATATTGATGGGTGGGCAAGTTATTGAGACACAGACAGCCAAAGCACTCACAGGGACATTGCGAAGATAAAGTGAGGGAAAGAAGAGCCATGGACACCACCTTGAGCTCCTGGGAGAAAGGCAGGATAGAGGTGTAAACCAATAAATAAATAATAAACATATCTCAAGAGGCTTTATCTTTTACAATTGCAGGAAATCTTTCCAGAGTTAGTAATCATATCTTCATTGCAATATAAAGATATTTTCTGCTCTCTAAAGCACATCAAGCAATATTCATTGCCTTCCCGCAGTGAGTTCTAAAAACATTCTCACATATCCAGAAAACTTTTCCTTTAAATGTTGCTGAACAGATGCTATTTCTTTCACTGAGGACATGATCAAAGGATATGTTCCTCCCCTGGGAGCTCAGGGCATGCCACAACTAATTTCTAGGTATTCTCTCACCTATGCAGTGTACATAGCCAGACCATCTTAGCTTTATCAATCTTATCAACCTCCTGTGGTAGCTGTGGTAGGAACTGACAAACAATAAAGAGTTCATATCCTCTACATATGAAATATACAAACCATTCTTCCACATAAATTCTAATACAATTGGTGAACAAGATAAAATTGTTAATCCAGATTTTCAAGGAAACGAAAATGCTACTGTGTGTGTACAGAGGGGAGGGAATCTCTTTATTTCTTCAGCTATTCTAGCATGTCTGATCATGTGGATTTCCTCACTCTTGTTAGCTGATTTGCTGTCAGTATTAATTATCCACTTGCCTTTTCTGTTGAGACAAACAAGACTGCATTTAGGACTATGCTGATTAATTTTTTGTAAATGAGCATTCCATTGATTTCCTTAATTTGATGCATCAATCATTTACATCCTCATTCAAGTAAGTGACCAGGGAGATACCCTCTTTTCACCTCAAAGTCAAGACTGGGGATCTTTAAAAATGGCCTAATCAGTCCTGACAGATTTGAACCACCACCTAATTCAGATTAACTGCAGGATCAGATTAGGAAGCAAGGCAAAGATCTTTATCTCTGTTCTTTGGGAAATGAACAAATTTGAATAAGTTGAGCAAATGAATAAAGGGCAGATGTAATGGGAAGATTACTGCTACTTCTACAACAATGCTTGGGATGTAGTGAATGTGACTTAATTATGTTCAAGGATTTCAAAGATACTTAAGGGAAGCTCACAGTATCCTCAGTTCAGAGGAAAGTACAATGGGTATTATGGATGGTAGCACATGGAAGCAATTGTTTTGAGACAAACTTGTAGCAAGGACACAGAATTAATGCAGCCCTAAATCCAACATTACCCAAGCAGATTAGATGAGCACTGGAATCGTACAAGGACAGCACAACATGATGTCCTTTTCTATATCATCAGAAGATGAAAAACTAACTGTTGAGGACATTACAGGACTACCATTTCTATTAGCTCGTATTTGTTACTAGCCCAATCTAAACCTTGAGAACAGATGAGATAGTTCTTGAGCTTCCAGCTGTGCAATGCTCCTGATGAGGTGCTGTTTGGATGAACTAATATCTCCATGCAGTGGTTGCACAAAAGTGCCAGCTGTGTCCTGACTCAACAAGATGTTGCAATTCATAACAGGCATAATTACAGCCCATCCATCATGTGGTGATGCTAATTCTTACAAAGTGCAACCCCATGAAAGTATAGTTTGACTAGGAGGTTGGCACCATCCCTATATTCTCCCAAAGTACTTGTGTAGGGACCACTATTAAATGTGAAGTTGTTCTATGATCTTCTGAATGGAATCACAATTTTGTGATTTAGCTTGCAATGACTGAAAAACTTGTTGACAGCCATTGTAACATACTTTTTTCAATGGGCATTAGATAGGCTGGTTTGTCAAACATCCACATCTACATATTCTTATTGATGTATTCAAGTATTTTACTCCAAGTCTCAAGTCTTTACCTTCAAGTCTCAAATCAAATCTCAAATCCTTGCAAGATATTTTTAAATCAGGCGTCACATTGAGTCTTAAATCTGGGAGCAAACTTTAACAGAAAAAAGGAGGTGGGGTATGGGGTGTGTGGAGTTTCAATAACTATAAAACCAAGACATGCACAAAGTTACATAAACAAATTAAGTTATCATAGGCAATTTATCAAGATTGCATTTTAGAAAAAATGAGGTCTACTCAGCAGCCTGTCTCTACTGTACACTGGAGGAGCCTTTAAAAGCTTTTCCTAGGATCAGCAGGTAAGACATGCCCCCATAGTGCAGGACATGTTTCTCAGAGGGGAATAACAAACATTGTTAGGCAATGGGCTTGAGGCGGGGGTCTATAGGAAGTGGAGGATTCCTGTACAGCAAACATAAAGTACCATGTTCATCACATGACCAGTAGGCATGTGAAACCAGTGTGATGGAACCATTGTTCAAAGGAGGAAAACTGTTTTCCATTCCATAATATTTCTGGATGAAGTTAGGCCATCATGTCAATTATTAAAAATATACAAGTCACAAGCTGAGTTGAGTTGAGTCTAGTCAATGTGTTATTTATTGCTAAGTTGAGTCCAAATCAAGTCATTGAAGCAACTGAGTCTAACTTGAGTCTCTATCACTGCATATTTCTGTCTCCAATCTCTGGCAACCTATCAGAGGACAGGATGTTGCATTGGTAGAAAAAGAAGCAGTGGATGCTGTACTGAAGCTTTTCAATAGGTGTACTAATTAAGGAATATGAGCACTGAACTTGGATAAGGGTGAACTAAACATGGGAAAGACACCATCGAGATTTGGGCAACTGGTCAAACAGTTTACTAGTTTGGATGTTCCCACAGTACCTCAAGGGACTGGCTAAGGAATTTGGAGACTGATTCCCCACCCACAGTCGATTAATTAATTCCTTATGAATTATCACTGTGTTTGATAAAACCTTTGACCCAGTTTTCATGTACCCAAAGAACTGTGTTGCCTCCTTTCCTGCCGGCTATAAAGCAAACACATAGATCCAGTTCTTTAGTGCACCTCCACAGTATTAAAAGCAGATCAGTTCCTTGCAACAAGTATTGGTTATCACAAGGACATTTCTGTGTTTCATGGTCGATGATGTTATACAATTGGCATGCCTACCGTTCCTGTGCAGACTGCACCCATCTATGTCTTGGCAAACCATCTCTCTGGACTTGGAGCAGACTGAAGAAATGATGTGCATAACTTACAAGGTGAATGGAAGGGAAAGGACATGAGGGGGAGATTTTCAGCAGTCTAGCTAAGTGCTTTAATAAAATATAGTGAGAATTGGAATTTTTTATAGAAATAAAATGCATGGCGGACCATAAGCTGGTGGGGATCCAAAAATAGAAAGGGAAGGAACAGGAGAGGCACTGTCTGTTCTTTATCCTTGCTGGGTTGATACTTTAGTCTTGCCTTTGAATGTAATCAGCCGTTTTGTATTCTCCAATTAAGTGATTTAATACATTACTTTCTAAAAGAACAAATATGCTTCACCCAGAAAAAGGTAATACCCTGGAGAAGAAGAATGTACACATCTAAAGCTAATCCACAATTCTATCAATCAGCTATTTGCTTTGGTGGGTCTACATCCAGACCAGATCTTGAAATTGTTACATTTTTGGACTACCACCCCCAGAACCCCCCAGCCAGAATGACTGGTTCCAAAAACTTTCAGTACTGGGAAATGGAAGAGTGGCTATGCTGGGTGTGGGAGTCCTGTAATCCAAAAAATAACTTTTTCCATCTTTGATCTGGAGCGACTGCTTCATTTCATGAATAGTTAATGGATGTTAACATATACAGTTAGTCTCTATATCCACAGATTTTTTATCTACGGATTCAAGCATCCAAAGCTTGAAAATATTTTAAAAATATATAAATTCCAAACAGCAAACCTTGATTTGGCTATTTTATATATGGGATACCATTTTACTATCCATTGTATTTAATGGGACTTGAACATCCACAGATTTTGGTAACCATAGGGGGATCCTGGAACCAAACCCCAGCAGACACCAAAGGCCCACTGTATTTCCTAATTTCTATGAAAGAGTTAAAGGAGGGATGATCTATGTGTTCAATATTTATTTGCTTCCCAAACTCCTTTCTCTTCTGTAGCTATACCTGCCTCAATTTGTTGGGTCAAGGGGTCTTTTATGGCAAACATAATCGTTGTTTTAGGAATCCATTGATCAGATGAAGGATATGATTCTACTTACTGCTGCTATTGGTTGCCATCCACAAGTTTTGTTTAAAGTATATTATACTGCAACCCACTGTTTCTTCATTTTCTAGTTTCAAGTATTTATACTCTAGGTTTCTTGATGCCTCCCCTGGAAAATGTGAATATACTCTCAAGGCAGCTTCCTTCTCTCTTTGAAAGCCACATGGAATTCAAACAGTATTGTGTTTTGTTTTTAGACTACACTTGATATAGAGTAATTAATATTGATTCAATTGAAGCCAGCTAGCTGAATGATGATAAATAGGCTAGTAATAACATTTCGATCTGTGATGAACAGACCAAGATGGGAAAACAATAGCTACTGGATTTTGAAATATTTTTTTTTATCAGAGGATGACTGTAGACTTATGACAATACGAGACCAGCAAAAGTGACATCTTTACCTAAAGCCACTTCAATGTCTTTCATCAAAGTAGTATGGAGACATTCCCACTAATTTTTCCATTCTCATTGTGTTAAACACACACACACACACACACACACACACACACACACAGATTGCTGAGGGAGGAATAGTGGGCTGAGGTTATGCTAGACTGTCTCCAATTTGCAAAACTGTGTGAGATAGCAAGAGGCTGTGCTTTAATAATTATGGCCCCTGGATCATTTCCCTTCTTGTTAGACTATCTGCAGTTTGTGAGCAACTACTTTAATTTTTAAAAAAGGGCCTGGCAGCATTCCTAATTCTATTATCTAGCATCAGGATTCAACAACTCACCAGCAAAACAGCCCAGATGAGAAATCTCTTTAAAATGCTCAGTGGCTGGTGGCGATACATTAGGATAATCTTCCCCGCCTGAAAATTAGAAGAAGAAAAAAAGAAAGAAAAAATAATGAAAACACAAACAAAAAATAATATAACTATTAGCAGTTAGGTCATATGGTTATTTCACCATGGTCTCTAAAAGATAGGCTACTGGTTAAAGTGGTGCCAAAGACCAGGTTCAATACATCTTCCTGCTCTTCATCACAGGCAAAAGCAGGCAGGGAGGAAACAACCTAGGGAAGGAAAGCAGGGGAATTTTCTAAATAATAATAAAATAATAAAATAATAAAATTTATTTATACCCCGCTTAAATGAAGACAATCTAAGCGGCTTACATCAGTTAAAACCCCATACAACAAAATTCATACCCCAACCCACCCCCTTAAAACAGTATTAAATGGCAAGATAATTAAAACAGGAATATAAACATTCCAACACAAATAAAACAAACATGAAAATATAAAAATGTAAAAATATAAAAATGTCCTGATTAGACTCAACTGCGTGGAGGTCTAGGCTTCTGAGTTTGTGGAATTGGACATTTCTGACTAATACACACTTTAACTTTCAGTTCACAGATGAGATGAGTGGACAGGGAAGAAGAGTGAAGTAAGGACCAAAAGAGAGCAAACTAGGCAGCACAGCTTAGCCAAGTTACTTTTTGGGCTACAGAATCACCCAGCCAATAAGACCACTACCCCTGGCCCCTGGCTATAGTTCCTGTCATTCCTAGACATAAAATTAAGCAGGCACTGCTCCTGGTGTGCTTCTTCCAAACAGCTAGTGTGTGTGCCTAGCACATTTGCCCTTACAAGATGCACTTAAACCAGGAATGTTCACAATTCATACAACGGATGCACCATCCCCATCACGTGGTACAAAATTATTTTAACAGGACACACCACTGACTGAACATAGCCTTCTACACAGTGATAGCTCCAATGTCAGAGGGTAGCAAATTTGTTCTGGATTTTAGTTCACATTTTAAAGGAGCTATCCAAGGAATCCTATTTTGGGGATAGGCTATAGCACTTTAGATATCTCCTTTAAAGTTAGGTTCAAAACCCAGAACAGATTCAGTGCTTGCTGACATGAGAGCCATGAGTTGCCACTTCTGCAAACAAAGCAATTGAACCAGCAACAAATGAGGGCCACTCCTGTGCCTGCATTCTCTTTTTAACATCAACAGCCAGTCAGGTCCTTGTGGCAGATCACAGAGAAGAGATGAAGGTGATGGTTGTTGTCTGCCCTCAGCATCTTATGACAAGAGATCTTCTGTTTCTGAACAATGGCGGCTCCACTGAATGATTGTAATTAATAATTTTGGATGGACAGATCTTTCCTCTTCATCAGGATAGTCTCTAGCCGGCTGACCCTTAATTGCCTTACTTTCAGTTTATCAGGCTCTCACATAGATACAAATAAAGCAGCTGACCATCTAGCATTTCCCTCAGGACGTTTTCACACATGGGGTCCCAAAGCCGCATGGAAGCAATCAAGAATCATACCGGAAAGCTTCAGACAGTGAAAGCAGCATCATTCAGGTATGATTCTTCATTGCTTCTGGTCGCAGCAAATGCAATTCCTCTTTAAAAGAGGAATTGCAAAGAACAGGGATGATGCTGCAATGCGCCAGGGATGGGACAGGATGGGGCGGGATGGGGCGGGGTTTGCTGCGACGTCGTGTGAACACGCGGAGAAAGGGTCCGGAATGATGCACAATTGTGCCGGGGATGGCACTGGATGGGGCGGGGTTTGCAGCGACGTCGTGTGGAAAAGAGGCAAAGGATCCGGCATGGGGCTGGAATGAGGTAGGATTGTTTCTGCTTCAGGCCCCGTGTGAAAACGTCCATAGTCTCTGCCATCTCTGCAGGTCCTTTTCATCCCAGATTTAAGAAATGTTGATGGGAAATAAAAGACTTACCTTGCATCCTCCCACTCCCACCACTATTGTGCCAACAGAAGCTTTATAAAGCCTCATTGAAACCTAATGGAAGTGTGAAAGTCTGCTGATTAGAAGGAAAGGTCTAACCCTTTCCCCACCACCACTGAACTGCCCTCAAAATAATTCCCTCTCTTTGTACAACACAGGGACCAATGTTATCTCTAGGGCTGGTGTCACCCAGTGAGGTAATTTCTGGTATCACCCCCCCCACACACACACACACTGACCTCCTCCCATACCACACCATATAGAATACTTAGTAAATATATATATTGTAGTAATGTTGCACATAAATTGTTATTCTTGTATATCACTGAATATTATGGCAATAATTGTGACATGAACAATTAGTAAAATTCAAATTAAACCTTTAAATTACAGTATAATACACACAGACTAAGGGGGGTTGCAGACTGCCAGAAATAGTGCAAATTCAGTCCACTTTTAGGGTTAGGGTTAGTGCTAGAGAATCATGGGAATTGTTTTTTTCCTGAGACATTAAGCCTTCTCTGTCAGAGAGGTCTGGTGCCACAATAAAATACAGTTCTCATGATTCCCTAACCCTAACCCTAACCCTAAAAGTGGACTGAATTTGCACTATTTCTGGCAGTCTGCAACCCCCCTAAATGTATTTACATGGCCATAGTTTCTGGGGTTAAAGTGAAAATTTAGTAAGATGTGATGTTTTTAAAGAAAATTAAATCATAATATTTTTTTTAATTTTTTAAAAAATAATTTAATTTTTAAAAAAATCCCCGAGCCTTCTCCTTTCTCCTCCCACTGAGTCTTTCCACACTCACAGCATCTCTTCAGTGTTTTAAAGGGACACAGGCAAATGTCACAGTCCATTTCTGCCAAAAGGCAGATGTTTGGGGAACAGTGATGTCACCTTCCTTTAGGGTGTCCCCTGGTGCACTCTGCATCCCCTAAAACCTCTAGTGATGCTCCTGACAGGGACTAGCAACCTATCTAGATTTTCTTTCCCTTGCTAGCAGAAATATGTGCATCCCACAAAGCAATGGAGGCGAGCCTGTGATACAAACCAAAAATGAGAAGAATCCTGTGGTTCCCTTCTTGTCCAGAATAATTTCCAGGTGAAAGTATAAGAGTAACATACACTGTTAGTATAATCTCTTCCCAGGATCCAGTTCTGCAAACCAAATAGCTCTCCCTCTCCATTTCAAAATTACACTGTCATCATTTAAGATTATAAGAGATTTTGTCAGTTGAACAGAGACCAGACACAGGGCTAAGATGCATGGTGAGAACTCTCTTTGTGGAGGAAGATATTTTCATTGAAATCATATTCTCAGACAAAAGTGTCTATGGCAATTTTCCTCAACACTCTTTGGGTAGGAAGCCATTCAGCAGTGCAAGCGGAAACCTTAGCCAGCAGTGGTAAAGAGTTCCCAGTTGGGATCATCAGAGTAAAAGCATATGTTAAGCCAATGCAGGCTTCAATATCAATTTCTTTTTCTGAAAAGAACTTGTTTCTCCTAATAATTGAAGTAAAAAGTCCCAGTCTTTCAGAAGTGTTGATAAAAGTGGTCTTTATTTCCAGATTAAATTCACAGGTTTTTTTTTGTTTTGTTTTTTGCAACTAAGATTCATGCTGCCTGAGAGATTTCTTAAAACTGTGGTCCAAAATAGAGTATCTTTTCCAAGCTCTGGCTCATTTCTACTAAGGCTCCTACAGATGGAGAAATTATGATCTAAAGGTAGAAATATTATCCTTGTTGTTTTGTGCCTTCAAGTCCTTTCCAGTTTATGGTGACCCTAAGGCAAATCTATCATGGGGTTTTCTTGGCAAGTTTCTTTAGAGATGGGTTGCCATTGCCATCTTCTGAGAGTGAGAAAGTGTGATTTGCCCAAGGTCACCCAGTGGGTTTACATGACTGAGCTGGGATTCGAATCCTGATCTCCAGAGTCACAGTCCAATGCTCATGTATAAAGTATCTAAAATGAATGAAGAGGACTCCCTTTATTTGGTTCCTACTCTGCTGCCCAGTGTGTTCTGAAAAAGACAGTAACAACATATCTGTTAAACACTTGCTTATCCCTTTACTAGGATCTGGTACACAAGTCCATGTTCATCTTTTTAGCAGTGGCATCATTAGGGGAGTGTGGGGGGTATAGACCGTATCAGGTGACACCCAGAAGAGGGAGTGACACTCAGTTGGCCTTCCTCCCCCTTCAGGGCAGGAGGACCATATGATTGCCCTTGTAGGCTGTTCTGTCCTGGGCTTCTTCTCCAGGAAGAAAGCCCAGGATAGAAGAGGAATGCCAGCTTGGATTCAAAAGGCCAGGGTGGTGGTGGCCTTCTGAGTTTGGACTCAGAATGCATGCGGTCAGCTGCCCTTTTGACCACACCCCATAAGCCCCCTGGAATCTCCACCCACTGGAAGCCCCATCCCCACATTGGGTGACATGCCGGGTGGGACACCATTGCTTTTAGGAGTAGAAAATCAAGCAACAATGTGCATGTGTGTCTGAGCCATCATAGATAAAATGATAAAGAATTTTCACTTCACCTAATGTCACTAAATGTCTCTGCAAACATTCTTCTCTCGAACTGGGCAAGGGAGCCTATATTTTATTATCAACAGCATCAATAGCAACAACATTTAGTCCACTTATACCCTGCCTTTCCCCTAAAACTGGGATTAAAAACAGTTTACAAAGCATTAAAACAATACAGATTAAAATACTGTACATACAAAAAATCAGAATATATATAAGCTATTTTAAAATGCAGCTGAGCAATCTGTAAAATTAAAACTGTATACAGACCATCAATAGACAGAAGATAAACATCAACAAGACAGCACACCATTAAAAGGCCGTTGCAGTCAGTTCTTAAAAGCCTGTGAGAACAGACATTTCCAGTTGCGTAAATAAGAATGAGATCATTATATCCCATCCCATCCCTCCTCCCAGTGTACAAGTCATGAGATACCCATCTACAGACTCAGGCCACTACTACACACTTGATCCAACCAAGACATGGAAGCTGAACTTTCAGAGACAGAACCTGCCTCAATGGATATGGTCAAAATGTATGAAGTTGAAAATAACATCACATAACATCATGTCATACATTTCTATGCATGGTGGTGAAAGCTGGACAGTGAAGAAAACTGATAAGAAGAAAATCAGCTCATTTGAAATGTGGTGCTGGAGAAGAATACTATGTGCTTCTAGAAAGACCGATAAATGGGTCCTAGAGCAAAATAAGCCTGAACTCTCCCTAGAAGCCAAGATGACTAACTGAGATTGTTGTACTTAGGCCATGTCATGAGAAGACATGACTCACCAGAAAATACAATAATGCTTGCTAAGGGAGAAGGCAGCATGAAAAGAGGAATAACACATTACAGATGGACAGACTCAATCAAGGACGCTACGGTGCTAAGTCTGTAAGACCTAAGCAGGGCTGTTGATGACAAGGGGATTTGGAGGTCTCTCATTTATTGATGGCAGTTAACAACAAACACAATATGACATATTGTGAAAGCAAATGATGAGGTACAAGTGAACATGTAGACTGATTAATAGACAAGAGCTGCAGAATCAGTGGCCCTTCAAATGTTGATGAATCTCATTCTAACCCCATTCTATTCCCAACATTCTAATACATTGACCAGACTGTCTGATAGGAAATGGAGTCCATCATCATCTGGAGGATCACATATTCTGCAGCCCTTTCATAGAAGCTTATCACATCATTAAATAATACAGCTTACCTGATAAAGCTTAAAACTTAAATTGGGTGGCATCCTGATATTATCACAAAGATTTAGCTGCTGAATTTGCCCAAGTCCACCCCTGCTTCCAGGGCTGCTTCGATGGCCAATTCCTCAAGCCAGAAAACTACCAGCTTTGAAAAGATCCATGCTGAGTAGACCTGGGAGTCGGGATGGACCCAGGCTGCATTTGAGCAGCAAATTTGGCAGCTAAATCCTTGTGATAATATCAGGATGCCACCCGATTTAAATGTTAAGCCATATCAGTTAAGTCACTTTATTTAACAATGTGATAAGCTCCATAGACTAAGGGCCTTTGCAGACTGCCAGAAATAGTGCAAATTAAGTACACTTTAAGGGTTAGGGTTAGTGCTAGGGAATCATGGGAATTGTTTCCCCCCCCTGAGATATTGAGACTTCTCTGTCAGAGAGCTCTAGTGCCACAATAAAATACAGTTCCCATGATTCCCTAACCCTAACCCTAACCTAACCCTTAAAGTGGACTCAATTTGCACTATTTCTAGCAATCTGCAAAGGCCCTAAGCCAGTGATTCCCACACTCTGGCCTTCCAGATGTTTTGGACTTTTGGCTCTCAGAATCTTAGGTCACTGGTCAAGATGGCTGAGGTTTCTGGAAGCTGAAGTCGAAAACACCTAGAAGACCAGGGAATCACTGCGTTAGACTTCTTTCTCATATCATTTCTTTCTCATACTGCCTCTGCCTACTGACAAAATGGAGAGTAATATGTCACTATTCTATTCTGCTTTTTTTTTCTTACCATTTCTAAGGTCATAAGATTGTAGGGATGGCTGTGTTGACCATAACTCCCCCTACCATGCAACAAGATCCCAAATCCATCCTGTGGTAGTATCTGTACTGGGCCAACCAAAAGGTGTAAAATACATCATGTTAGCATTTTAAATTTGCAGGCTCTTTCATCAGGCAGATATGGCAAGCTACGGGGGTGGTGGTGGGTGGACTAATGAGACTGTGGAGATTATCGCAGTGCTAATTAAAGTGGTTTACATGAGCCATATTAAAATTTAAAACAAGCAGCATCCTGATGTTATCACAAGAGTTTAGCCACCAAAAACACAGCCTGGGTCCAACCCTGCTCCCAGGGCTGCTCAGTGCGGCTTTTTTTGAAGCCAGGAGTTTTTCAGCTTAAGGAAATGGCTGCCGGAGCGGCCCTAGGAGCAGGGATGGACCTGGGCTGCAATTTCGATGGTAAATTCCTTGTGATAACATCAGGATGCTGCCCATTTTAAATTTTAAGCTGGCTCAGGTAAGCCGCTTTAATTAGTGCTGCAATAATCTCTTGTGTTTTGGCCCCAGTATCTATATTCTGCTTTAAATGGTATTGGAAGTATGTGTAGACAAAGAGCAAGCAACTCCCCCCTCGGCCCTGTGCTGGGAACAAAGGCAGTTCAAAGCCAATAAAGGTATTACTACAGGCTGGATTTCAAAGAAATTATCGATAGTTGCTGGAGGTGCATCCTCCTAATGGGGTTCATTTTCAGACATTACATTTTCCCTAATCTCATTTTTAAAATTCTTATAAGGAAATCACCAGAGGTATGCATCTTCTGCAGAGAAGGCTGCAAGACCTTTGCAAGATGTATCCCTCATACAAACATGCAATGTGATGTTACAAGGCACACATTTTTATTTAAATTCCTTGTTTATTTTAAAAACTCGAGCAGGGAATCTTAATGCTCAAATTGACCCTGATATATTTTAATGGGATTAGATTAGGGTTTGTCCAAAAGAAAAGTAGGCCTAAATATTAGGTTCACGAAATCATTAAAGGATTCCTGATTTGGTCACAAGCTTGAGCTCTCATATTCTTTAGGGTTCTTTCTGCTATTCATATATGGTAGAGACCTTTAAAAATATATCTTTACACTCAATTGATCTGTGGAAACAGGGGACACTTTGCAATTCATTCTAAATTACCATGTAATAGAAGGGAAAGTAAATCATATGGACATATGTACTAAAAAGAAAGCATTACTTTTATGCAGGGATAAGTGCCCCGCTGACAAAAACAGGCCATTGGTAACACTAAGAACTTTTCTAAACAAACATATTTTTTCCCTTAGTGCTTTACTCACACAAATACAGAACTGAGACCAAGCATTGAATATCCTTCTTCATGTAACTGAAAAGGGTGAAACACTAAATTGTCTCAGGTGTGTGCTTCCATCCAAGGCAGGAAGGCTAAGAAGGGAAGGGAACAAAGCTGAACAAAATGAAAGCAAAGAGCAAGAAATTATTTTTCTAAGGTCAAGATCCATACACACGTAGACCATTAAAACAAAGCAAGAAGGGTAGCCTTTTGGAGTATGTGATATCACAGACTCTGTTGCAGGGATCCACGATACTTGCAAGAAACAAACAAACCAGCATTCTGAAATTGTTGGTGACGCAGTATGGGGCAGCTGAAGGAGCCTGCATTTTTATTGTTTTTAAAAAATTAAGCTCAGGCCAGTGTGATTCTGATCCATCTCGTCCTCCACTAAAATCTTTAAAAAAAACACCAATGGCACTCCAGAATCAGCCTAGACATTTTATTCAGACATTTACTTAAATCATTAATGTATCAGTTCCAGCAAGTACATATTTTCCCTATGTTGAAAGTGCTCTTTGTAGCTCTGGAGCAACATACCTGACAGACTCTTTAATGAAAAAAAAAGTATAGTATTGATTTCATGGGAGTTATCAATCCAATATTTTAGGAAATAAGAAAAAAAGTTTTTTATTCAATATCTAGTTTTCTTTTGCTCAGGTTAATATCTTGCCATGGTATTTGAGAGCAGCGTTCAGTCTCAATGAACATGTGACTAATGTGACTGTCATGGTGATTAATAACTGGATTTGTGTCACAAAGTCTCACTGCTTCTTTCTGCTTCCTTCCTTTTTTCTTTACCACTTTTCAGACAAAGAGGACGAATCTGTGGAGAATGAACTCAGAAGTAAATCTCAGGGCTTTTAAATATAATTTCAGAAATTCCAGCTCTGTTCTGAAACAAACATCAGGTTAAATCCTTCAGAAAAGGAGGGCAAATGTGTGTGTGTGGGGGGGGGATCCACACTCTGGAGGAAGAAGGGGTTAGCATGAAGATTGCCCTAGATGTGGAGAAATTCTGGCCCCTGGATGATGTTGGACAGGAACTCATGTGGTTCCTCACCATTGGATCTGTTGGTTTATGGAAGCTGCAGTCCAACATCATCTGGGGGCTCACATGTTTATACCCTCCAACTGTCCCAATTTGGCAGTGACCATCCTTATTGATCCTCTGTTGTCCCACACTTTCAGCTTTAAAAATGTCTCTGTTTCCTCCTCCTCCTCCCACTTTCCCTCTTTGGCCTCAGCTTACTTCAATTGCAGCAAACTGAGTAGTCTGCATTCAGTTAACTCATCAGAGAGGAGTGGATGGGTGTAATTTTGCACTTTCCAGTAGATTCAGCCCAAAGTAAACTGTTGCTACCTCTTGTAGCTTGTGTGTCCTTCCTCATTAATAAATTGCCATCTTGATCAGACTGTATTGTTGCTTGGCCACACATGTCCTATTTTTCATCTGGGAAATGTTGGAGGATATGCATGTCTTAACCCACTCTGCCCAAGAATCCCAGTTTAAATTTTCCCTTAGACTCATAGAACCATAGAGTTGGAAGAGACCACAAGAGCCATCCAGTCCAACCCTCTGCCATACAGGAACTCACAACCAAAGTACCCCCAACAGACGGCCATCCAGCCTCTGTTTAAAGACCTCCAAAGAAGGAGACTCCACCACATTCCAAGGGAGCATATTCTGCACTGTCTTACTATCCAGAAGTTCCTACTAATGTTTAGGTGGAATCTCTTTTCTGTAGCTTGCATCCATTGTTCCATAGCCTAGTCTCTAGAGCAGCAGAAAACAAGGTTGCTCCATCCTCAATGTGACACCCCTTTAAATACTTCAACAAGGCTATCATATCCCCTCTTAACCGTCTCTTCTCCAGGCTAAACATACCCAGCTCCCTCTCCTCATAAAGCAAGGTTTCCAGACCTGTCCCCATTTTGGTCATCCTCCTTTGGACATGTTCCAGCTTGTTAACATCTTTTTTGAACTCTGGTGTCCAGAACTGGATACAATATTCCAGGTAAGGCCTGACCAAAGCAGAATAGAGTGGCACTATTACTTCCCTTGATCTAGACACTATATTTCTATTAATGCAACCTAGAATCACAAAAGAACAAGTGGTCTTAACTAAATCATGGTCCCTTGGTACTTGTTCTCCCCCGTAAGATAAGGATAATACCATTGGCTGACATTACCACATTGCATCCTCAGGCCAATACTGGGTCATCAGCAATCCCTGCTCACAAAAGGGTCCACAATTTCATTTATTCCTGCCCCAAGTCCTTTGTTCTGGGTAGCCTGGAGATGTCATTTTAATTTTCTCCCATGTATCATCTTTCTGGGGCATTAGGAAATTAACATGGAGGCTCCACACATACAGGCCACCCAGTGCTGACTGCAATGTTGCTGCCTACCACTGACACAACTAGATGGGCCCACCGAAGTGGGAGCAGGCCCAGCAAAGGGCATTCATTGTATGAAAAACTTAGTTGTGAGTCTAGTTCTGATAATAACATAGGCCTCCTTTCCAAGTTAATTGCAACAAATACAGAAATAATGTATAGGAAACATTTAGGCAGTCACAGAATACACTATATTTATCTCCCCCTCCAAAAGCAAAACGAATCCCAGCAGGACTTGGTCTACAGAAGACTCCTAGCCTCAAACAGAAACACCATGGACTTAAAATTTTATGTAGCCTGCCAAATGTCTGCAGATTATGATTAAGACTATTCATATCTTTATAAGGTTAACATATACATTACAAAATACTGTGCATAATACTGTGCAAGTTTAGCGATTTCCAGAACTCTTCACTGAGAGTTAAAGAAAACAAATGCAGGGGGGATGTTGTCCATGAAAAAGAATCTGCATCTAGTTAGTCTTAAGATGGAAG
>JAIPUX010001880.1:393472-414415 GCA_020142125.1 Phrynosoma platyrhinos | reverse complement strand
AACAACAACAACAAAGCCAAATGAAACATCTCAAAATGTCCAAGCATTTAGTTAAACTGTTCTAAGCTTTTAGATTTGTTTAACTTGTTAATTTTTTAAATATGTTTTTAGTGAGTTTAAAATATTATTATCGTAAACTGCTTAAACTGATTTTATTAAGGTGGGATGTAAGTGTTTTAAGAAATAAATAAAGAGATGACAGTACTGTCAGTTCAACATGCAGTAGAGAGATGAACAAAAGAGCAGAAGTCAGGATGATAACTAAAGTGTACCTCAACAAATATTACATAAGGACCTTGCACCCTCTTTTGCTTGCACTGCCTTAGGAAACCATGGCTCCTCATATATGATTTCATGTGTGCAAATGGAGCTTAAAACATAAGAACTGTCAGTATGAATCAGATAAAAGGCCTAGCAAGAGAAACAGTCTGTTGATACGGTGCCTGACCAATTGAATGGGGGAAGCTCATCTCTAAAAGGTATGCAATTTGTTTGTATGAATGAGCAAACTGACCACCATAGTCTCAACTCACCAATGTGCCCACAATGATCTATGGGGATTATGCAAAGTTAAATTCATGCTTTTCCTGGCTTCACAATAACACTTCCATAGCACAGGTGAAGGTATCAGCTCCTACTAGTTCTATACTCTCCAATCCTTGTAAAGGTCAGCCTCCTGCTCCACTCTGCTGCCCTTTTATTTCTTTGTTTTGTTAAGGCTAAGCTGTTTGGAGAGACTATGTAGACTGCTAAGAAAGCATCAATAGGAAACCAAAGCAACCATGAGTCATTGTGAGCTGGCTTGCTAATACAGTGGTGCTGAGAGACATTGCCTGCCCTTTTAAATACTTTCAAGCAACACCTGGTAGATGATGCCCCATGACTGACACCAGAAAAGACTTCGCAGTGGTGTGAATAATTGTCCCCACTGGGAATAGTATTTAGCACTTGGCCACTACACAAAACTAGAGGGCATTAATTAAGCAAGCCCATGAACTTTTGAAACAAATTTTAAAAAAGAGAAATTCACTTCAAAGCCTGTTGCAACATCCAATTTATGGTGTCTTCCATTGTTTGTTCTTGTTCCTAACTGCCCTCAAGTTGACTTCAACTTAAGTGACTCCATAGGTGAGAGACTCCCAAGTCATCCTATCATCCAACAGCAACACTCTTTCCATCTAGAATGAGGTCTTCCCTCTTTTCATGCTGCTTTCTGTCTTACCAAGCATTATTGTCTTTTCTAGTGAGTCATGACTTTTCATGATATGGCCAAAATACAAGTCTCAGTTTAATCATCTTGGCTTCTAGGGTCACTAAACAGTTGCATTCAGGTTTCTCACTCTATTTCTTGTCATCTTTTACTTTTGCTTGTCATTTGTCCTTAACTGCTTGAAGAGTTTCATCTGTCATCCATTGAAGCTTCTCTTTCTTTCTTTCTTTCTTTCTTTCTTTCTTTCTTTCTTTCTTTCTTTTTGCTACATATAGTGTCTTTTTGCATCCTTCCATGATAATGTCCCTGGCTTCAGTCCAGAGTTCTTCTGGCTCGTGATCAATTAAGCTTAATAGTGCTATTTTACATTATCTATTTTTAGATGATCTATTTTTTACATTATCTTTAAATTCTACGTGGATGTTCTTCAGGTTATATCTTGGCACAATGGTTGGTTCAGTGTTCTTCTTTAGCTTTAGCTTTTATATATATATAGTAGCAGCACATGGTCCATGCCACATTCTGCTCCTTGTCTTGTTTTTACTGAGAGAATGGAGAACCTCCATCTTCTGTTTCCAATTATGTAGTATATTTGATTTATGTATTGGCTATCAAGTGATGTTCATGTATTACAGTCACTTCTTGGGTTGCTTGAAGAATGTCTTTGCAGTGAACAAACAGTTGGTCTCACAAAATTCAATCATTAGTCTCCTTCATTTCTTAATTTTAGGCCAAATTTTTGGCCAAATTCTACAATTTTTTATTCTGCTCTATTTCCTATTTTTGTATTCCAGTTACCTTTGATTAGCAAGAAGTCCTGTTTTGGTGTGTGATCACTTTCATCCTGGATTCCAGCATAGAATCTTCTATTTTTGCCTCCCTAGCTGGAGCATAAACTTGGATTAAGGTCACACTGATGGGTTTTCCCTGACATCTTATTGATATGATTGGGTCAAACTTTGCATTATATCCTTTGACTGCTTTTGCTACATCTCTCCTCACTATAAATGCCACCCCAATTCTTCTTCAGTTTTCATTTCCTGAGTAAAACACATTGTAATCTGGCTCAAAACATCCCATTCCTGTCCACTTTACCTCACTCACCTCAAGTATTCCAATGTTTATATGTTCCATTTCTTGTTTTACTATGTCTGCCTTCCCCTGATTATTCTCATATTCCATGTTTTGTTAATGTTTTGTGCAGTTTCAGACTTTCCTTTTGCCTTTGAGCACCTCAATAGCTGAATGTCCTATTGGCTTGAATCCAGTTGCAACTTTAGCCACAGCATTAATTATAGTGCTACTAGTACTAATCCTCTGCTCCATCCCAGTAGCTCAATCAGGCCTGGGAGTCTCATCTACTGGCACTACCTCTTTTTTCATTTTGGATTGTCTCATCATAGGGTCTCCATAGTAAAAGATCTTCAAAAGAAGGTTTACCTTGCATAGTACTAAGAAGTGTTAGTTACAGTATCACAGCCGTTGTCTCTGAGAGATTCTCTGCCAGTGTCATCCCCTACTACTGCTGCTTCCCAGTAGCAGTAGTAGAGTCCAACCATCACAGAAAGGTAATGTCATTGGTGGGCTTCCATTCCTACTCAGACCCAAACATAACATGTAATGCACACAGAAATCACTGTGCAATGCCATTTTAAACCCCAGGTTTCAAACAGTACACATTCTTTGATCAGGCATGTTAGTGGGGAAGGTGCATATTCATACACTCAAACACATGTGCATATCAGCTCAAGGATTGCACCAGTTTCACCAGTTTCAAACTGTATGCAGGGCACTGGCACCACATTCTTATTTGAGACACCCATACATTTCCCCATAATGTGGATCACTTATTTCTGTACATATTTATTTCCTGAAAGATCATAACATCAAATTCTATTAGCAGATTGATGGGGTGCAGTGACAGGGGAAAAGTGGTTGTTGGAAGCTTAACTAGGACACAGCAAGAGCTTAAGAGCTGGGAGATGTTAAGACTTAAGTTGCTATTCTAAATGTTTTGTTTTTCAAATAAACAAACAATTACTGTGAAATTTTGAGATCTCTTTAACATTCATTTTAGATTATTTTAAATTTAGAACAGAATTAACCTGAACACATTTTGTTTCAGCTTCTTTTGACTTCACCAGTTAAAGCGAAAGATGGGCAGTCCATTTGTCCACTTAGGCATTTCTACAGGGGCTGGAAGCCACAGGGTGTCTTATTAATTTCTGCAGAATTTACAGTCAGATTCTTCAGATTGTAGTCTCCAGGTTCTAAGGACAAGTTTCCCCAATACAGTGCTATTCCACTATAGTAGTTTCACTCAATGACTACTGTATCAAGTGACAATTTCTTCCATTTGATGCCTTCAGAATATTTAGGCAGCTCCAAGTACCTTGGTACCTTTCCTAAATTACTACAAAGAAGCACAGCATCCAACCTTATTTTCTATGCAAAATAATACAGAAACATGTAATTGTTTATAACTGATAGTGGCTAGTATTACTGTTTAATAAAAGCAAGTTTCAAAATATTGAATCTGAAGAATGCACTCTAGGCAGCAAAGCTGGACAGTTGGGGTGATCCTGCAAGAGCTTCAGTCAAACACCCTGCTCCAATAAAAGTCTGAGCTCAACTAAAGACTTTTATACCTTTCAACCAAGATTACTCCTCCCAGGCTCTACTCCTTCCCTTCCCATCTGTGAAACCACTGACTCAATGTGAAAGGGCCTAGTCCACTGAAGAAATATCACTCACAATACAGACATCCCATCAGTCAAATAGCAACTCACAAATTCCCTCAGCAAGCATGAGCATTAGGGGATTTGGAAAATCATAATCCAAAAAATTAACTTTCCCATCCTCTGCTAAAGATGCACAAATCTGTCAGTTTTGCTTTTGCTCACATTCAAATATATTGATCTTGTGTTCTTTCTGACAAATATATAAAGAAACTTTAAATATTTGGGAAATCTTAATTGAAACTAACATTTTTTTAAAAAAAAAAATCAGTGCACTGCCCCATTCTAGTTCAATAGGAATTGCTACAGAGGTTCATGTTGCAACTGCCTACCATGTCATAGTTAAAGCAACCAGTTAGTAAAAAGAGCTGCCAACTCTAATTCATACCACAAACATAGCTAAATACACAAGGATACAAAACTAGCACCTGTCTAATGTTTAGATCTGCTAGTTTTGCTTTCTCCCACATCAGACTCTTTTAATCCTTCTTTCAAACTGATGAAGAAATGTGCCCTTTTTGAAAAGTTCCTAGAAATAAATGAACAAAGTAAGATTTTTCACCCACTCCTGGTCATGAGACCTGGCCTAAGATATAAAGACTTGTGGTAGTGAACTCTTCCTTCAAGCTGGTCTTCACTCTACCACCTTGGATCTGTCCTAGGTCCTGTAGAACACACCCACTACCTCTGGTCACCTAACTTTTGCAACTTGAAGTGCATTGTTTTTTAATATCATATTCATTACTGCCACCTGCTGCCTACCGTTTATCAATTTTTTGTTCCAGGTTAGTCCTCGCAGCTCTTGTCTACATGTCATATATATCTCAGTCCATCAGAACATCTATGCTGACCTTCCCACATTAGTTATTTCGATAAGAACAAGAATATCTGGTAATTACATTCATCAAGGTAATAAAGGCTGAAAAATATCTCCAAGCAATGCCACTGACTTTATTAATATTCCTTTCTTTGTGGAAATAAAAAAGGTAAGATGCAACTGAGAAGGTCTGGTTTTCCAAGAAGAATCATGTGAGCATTTAGGCTCACAGCTGTCTAAATTTCTTTCATAAAATTACAAACCTATCTTTTAGACAAAATGCAGAAATGCATTTGAAAGAGGGGTTATGTTACTTTCAAAGGTGCCTGCCACATTTTTTCTCTCTCCTCTATCAGATACAGTTCTTGTGTAAAAGGAGTTAGTGGCTGATGTAATTTCCTGCTCATGAGAATTTAGAATGAATACAATTAAAGACACCACAAGAAACATGCTTATCATCTCCACTTCTCAACCCATCATGGCTTTATCTCACTTTAGGAAATGTATTTTTTATTGTTCTGCAAAAGAAAAAGAACTGATGTTGTTAGCTGCTGCCTTTCAGTATATACAAAGAGCTTTTTTAAATAGCCTTGGTTTACAGTGTAGTACTTTTAAAGATTTCAGTACATGAAATCAAGATTTTTTTAAAAAAAACTTTTTTTAAAAGTATGGTACCTTGAAAAACTAGTTGCCTCACAATCATTTCAATGTGTTCCCACTCCACATCAGCTCTCCCTGTACATTTATGTCAGGATCTGTAGCTTCACTGAATTTTCTTCATTCACTATTTCAGATTATGTAGCACAAAGGTCTTACAATATTTACTTTAAATTAATCCAATACACATCCAAAGTGTATCTGACAAAATTGATTTCAATCCACAAACGCTCATGCAAAAATGAGTAAAGTTGGTTAGTCTTAGGCAGGGGTAGGCAACCTTTTTCAGCCGGGGGTCGGGTTGCTGTCCCTCAGACAATTGGGGGGCTGAAGCACCAAAAATAAATAAATAAATAAATTTAAAAATAAAATAAAATAAAAATAAAAAAATATGCATTCACACTCTCTCAGCCCGAGAAAAGCCATGACAAAACCCTTGTGGAGAGTTTGCCAAGAAAACCTCAAGAACAAGTAATAACAAGAATAATCAATATTATCATGGTGGCAGCGGTGGCATCAGCAGCAGGAGGAGGATCAGCCTGGGGCTGGTCCAAAGGCCTCGGGGGGCTGCATCCGGCCCCCGGGCCTTAGGTTGCCTACCCCTGGTCTTAGGGATGCCAAAAGACTCCTTTCTTGTAAAGAGAAACATTTTCCATTTGTTACAACTGGGACATGCAAAATTTGCATCATCTTTCAGTGGCTTGAGCTGTTATCAAGTGTTGGAGAAACTCTCCAAAATTAACTTTCCATACACAATAATAACAAATCCTAATTTTATGGTTTGCTTGCTTAGCTATCTAGTATGTCGTCATCTCAATAATACTGGCAGCACAAAAGCCATTTGACTGCAACTGATGATGGAATAAAAATTTAAATAAGATTTTCTATAGGAACAAGTTAATCAAAGCTCCACGCTCAATACATTATTTTGGAGAATACCTATTGACCTCAGTAGGGCTTCTTTGGAAATAAATGGGGTTGAAAATAGTAGATGGGGGAGTTTCCCCCAAGCAAGTAACAATTATTTCTCCTAATCAGTAAGTAAGATATAAAGACTTTGAAAACAGGACATAATTTTGGAGATTTTCTAGCACTAGACCCAAAGCAATCATGTAAGGATTTATTTTACATAGTGGCTTTCCATCTGCTTATAAGCAAAGATGGTCTATTTTTTTTTCTGTAGTGGATGATAGGGTTCATGCCAACAGCTCCTTTAAACTTGAACTAAAACATGGAGAAGATTCACCATCATCACCAACAACTTTATTTATATATTGCCTTTTCCTCAGTCTGAGACTCAAGGAAGCTTAGAAAAGTAAAAACAAGTACAGCTTTAAATTCTGTATCATACAAAAATTAAAAAAACTATAATTAAACTAACAATAGAATAATAGCAGTTAAAAAGAAGACTGGTTAAAAACAAAGAAACAAACAGTGCAGCACAATCTGAAAGGCCTTTTCCCCTAGGCTACCAGCCATCAAAAGCCTGTCCAAAAAAGAAAAGTCATCACCAGCCCACAAAAATATAGCAGTGAAGGTGTCAGTCTAACATCTCCAGAAAGTGCATTCCAGGTCCTGGGAAAAGATACTGAGAAAGCTCTCTCCCATGTTCCCAGATGTAGTTGTGAGAGTGGTAGCAGAAAGAAAGGAACATCCCAGAAGAACTTCAGAGACAGGTAGGCTCATATGGGAGGGTCAATGAGATCATGACACCAATGCCACAAGTAACCACAGGATGAATACACAAGTAACCACTAGTTGAATACCAAATGGAGTACAGAAGATATTTCTCATGCACTGCATCCTGCTCTTTGAAGCATTCTCTTCTCAGCCTGGATCAGTTCCAATATTATAGAAAGGCTAGGGAGGACACAGTTAAAAACTGTAGAGTATAACAATGAAAGGCAGAGGTGGGGACAGGTTTCAGTCTCCTTTCCTGTACTGCCCCATTCAGTATAAAAAATAAACCTTTCCATCCCTGCTCTTACAGTCAAAAAGACAGTGGCATATAGAATGAGCATGCATGTACCCAGGGGCATCGTTGTAGTTGGTGTCACGTGGGGGCAGACAGCTGTGCAGGATTCTGAAGGGAGACCCACTCCTAGCAATGGCCTTCGGAGTCTGGTGTGGCTGCTTGCCTAGCAGCCACACTGGATTCTGAAGGCATTGTCCTCCTGCAGTGGCTGCTGCTGAAAGGACAGTGCTGCAGCTTCCAGATGATCTGTTCAGGGTCTGGTGCAGCTACTCGTTCAGTAGCCTTACCAGACTCTGAATGGAAGACACAGTTCCCTCAGCAGCAGCCATTGTTGAGGGGGGCGGGTAGTGCTGCAGCCCCCGAAGGGCCCAATTGGTGTCTGGCACAGCTGTTGGGTGGCATGGAAAAGGCAGTGTCACACTTTCTTGCTTGCCCAGTAGCTGTGCTAGACCCTCTCCATGTACCACCCCACCAAATGTACATACCCCTCTGGGGTGTCACCCTGTGCAGTCCGCACCACTCTAGTAATGCCTCTGCATGTACCTAGTCTATTGATAACAATCCAAATAAATGGAAATCAACAGACTATCAATAGAAACAATAACTCAAATCTGAACTTTGTTGAAGTAAAAGTTTTTCAGGAAACTGAAAAATGTTTTTTTTAAAGATGTATTAGGGAACAATTCTAGAGCAACACCACAGCAACACCAGTGGTGTCCCCAAGTCGTGCAAAATCAACATCATTTGCTTCAGTGCTTCCAGTGTTAAGAGGAACTGGCGCTATCTCTAAGGCAGTACACAAAGATAGCTGGCTTCTGGAATAATATCAAGTAACACTGCAGCATCTAATAATGACTCCATCAAGAGGTGGTCTCTGCCATTAACAGTGAGCTTTGCTATCATAATAGGTCAGGACAGGACCACCAATTGTGTAGTTGTTTTTTAGGAATAAAAGGATGTAAGAATCAACTGAAACTCATTTTATCTTACTCTTTCCAGCTGGAGCTAAAATGTCATATTTAAGATAAATATTCTTTATATTAAATGGACAAGGTGACATGTAGATGGCAGAAACAACATCCTAATCTGGTGTATTTACAATACACTCTTTCATAATTAGTTTTATAATACTGAAGACAGGGTTTGTTTGTTTGTTTGTTTTTGCTCAAGAGGCTTAGAAAAATTGCAAAAACAACAACAACAACAACAACAACAACAACAGAAGTTAGTATTAGTATCCAGCCATACCTCAATTAACAAAGCCTCTGATAAAGAAGCTCCTTTATACAAAGTCTTGTTATGCCTTTACCTATAACTTTATTTTTTTTAGCAGCATCAGCATAGGGAGGGTGGTGAAAAAGGACTGGAGAAACACAGCCTTTCAGTGGCAGGTTGCAGTAGCATGTCTATAGTAAACAATGCAGTAAAGCTTGGACTGGGGAAGAACAGGGCTCTGTTCTAACCAACCTTACTACAACCATGTATGTCTGCCTACAACAAGCAAGGTAAACAACAGTTGTCTCTAGAATGCCTTACTGAGCAGGTGTGGACAGCAAAACAGAGAGAAATGGATAGAGAACAGTAGCCAACCTCACCAGCCACACCCAGCATGTTAAAAATCACATATCTATGTGATTGGCCACCAAGATGCAAATCATAACAAAAATGAAGGTTGGTAAAAGAAAATAATAATCCCTAGATACATTTTGGAAGACATTTTTAAGTGGTTTGTAAAAAAATACAAAATGTTTTTCTTTACTTATGCAAGGTTTACCTTTCCTGGTTGTTTAATTTCACATGTGCATATTCTTTGCTTTGTGCTGACCTACTCTTTTTTGTGGTGTAGGAACATCTCCTTATTCCTTCATGCTATTTGTACCTCTGGTAAAATAATGTTCTGTTAAAGAAGTTATGCCCAGGAAAACATCTACTTAACTTAGGTACACCTCTAGCATGCTTTTGTTAGTAATCTATGGCTGAATAAGTGAGATGTCCCATAGAACTGCTCCATAAGCATAAGTTGAATGAGGTCCATCACTAAGTTTCTTTCAACACATTCACCGTATTTCATTGGAATAGGAACAGGAAAAATTTGGTGCACTGTGGGTTTGCAAACATCAAAATAAATGCATTTTTAAAATCTTGACCATGAAAAACAGAGAGTACATACTGAATAAACTTAGTCTGATTTCTCCCAGAAAGACAAATAACTGCCAAAGAGCAATCATCATTATTCCTAGATATCAGTTGCACCTCAAAAATGCTAAATAAGCAACTGTATTTTATCAGCAACGCAATTGTAGATACCACTATAGGGCATATATGTGCAGAATAAGGCTTCCCTAGAATTCACAATGAACAAAGTAAAAGTAAGGTTTCCAGTCTGCTAATTGAGATTTTGTCTCCCTGACTGCTTTTTCCCCTGTATAGGGGATCTCTGCTACTCACTATTATCTAAGGCCTACAGATATAATACCTGGGTGAATGTGCATAAAGATGGCTACTTTGCCAGGGTAAGCATGACTCCATCCTGAGTGAATAGATTTCCAAATCCATTGTCCATCTACCAAGGAAGCCCTGGTGGCGCAGTGGCTAAATGCCAGTACTGCTGCCACAATGTTGTGAGTTCAATTCCAGGGGCTCCATCCTTCCATCCTTGAATCGGCCTTCCATCCTTCCGTAGGTCAGTAAAATGAGTACCCAGCTTGTTGAGGGGCAATAGACTTTTAGATTGTAAACTGCTTAGAGAGTGCTGAGTTTTCGTAAGTGGTATAGAAATGTACATGCTATTGTCTTCATGGCTCACAAATGTCCTCAATCATTTAGGAGTTTTACATGTGCCTTCAAACCTCTATGCTCACTTGAACTTTATGTGAAAGCCTGCATAAGGCTACAGGGACATGGGCATGATCCAAGGGGGAGTAGAAACGTCTTGAAATTCCTTGTTTTTTTATCTAACAATCCTGGGACAAAAGCTGATGTATCATATAATCCTTCTATACAGAACCCATGTATATACATTCAGGTACAGAGCCCCTTTGTGGGGGTGGTGGTCCTTTGTTGTGGAAATATTAATTAGGGACAAGAAAGTTCAAATTTATCAGTGGTATTTGGAAAATTATACCATGAACAATGTAAATAAAAAAAGTATTAGACTTTTGTAGTGCCACCTGCACTACAGAGCCATGAAAACTGGCAGCGCAGAATCTCTCCTTCCTTACTGGAAATAGATACCCCCCTTTCAGCACTGTCAAATTCTCCAGTTTTGTCACTAGTAGTAGCCAAATGGCACTGCCTTCTTGTCTACCCTGAAATATAAAGCACTTTCAACTTTTCAGAGGAGGTGCAATTCACACCAAAGAAATTGCATTGCTGGAACCCAAGCCTCTTCAACAGGACATTAAACCTTGCCTTCCAGATGTCTTTTCCCTCTCACACTTAGTGGTTTTCACATTACGGTATTGAAGGAGCAGAACAGGTGACTTTGGTGTGAGCAAACCCATATGCTGCGCCTCTACTTAAAAGGACCAGGAAGCAAGTGAGGTGAAAGTCCTATGTTTGAGACCCTGGGGAGCCATTGCCAGTGAGATGTTGTGGTAGATGGGCCAAAGATTTGACCTGGTATAAGGCACTTTCCTGTGTTCCTATTGTGGAGTCATACTGCTTTCACTACACTTTTCCCACCCTGTGTTTGTTTGGGACTAGTGTGACCAACCTTGAAGGTTTGTCCTCTTCTAAAAACAGGAATTGGTTAAGACTGAAGTCTTAACACCCTGCTAGATTCAAAAACCACTCTCAGCAAAATACACAGCAAACATCTGCAGGGAATTCTAGCCTTCACCATGATGTCAGGCAGCAGCTGTCCTGAAGGAGGACTCTGCTGAAAGGGCTCTGATGGCAAATGAGGAGCACTGGGGGGAAACTAGTCTCTCAGACTTGCTTTCTAATCCGTTCTCTGTCTCTCCCAGCTGACAGACCTGACACCTCATACAAACCCAAGAATTAACTGTGGTAGTAAAATTAGGGAACAAGAGTCCCATAAAATTGTAACAAGCATTGAATTTCAAAACTCTGGGTAACTAGCCTCAGACCAAGGGAGTCATAAAAGATTCCTTAAAAAGCAGCTTTCCCCATATATTTACAGAACACCCCATTTTCTTAAATATTTCAGACAAAAGAGGCTGTGGCTTTTTACTTGTTTTCTTTGCATTCTCATGATGTACAGCCTCTGTTAAACAAATCAGTGTCTTTAAAATGCTAGAAAACAGAACGAAAATAAGCAGGATTTTGTTCTGTGCATTAAAAAAACCCCAACATCTCTGTCTGTGCATTGTGGGTTCATATATTCAAAATGGCTGAACCTCTTTCTCCTCATAAATTCAGTCCATAGGGAAGATTAGAGGAGATGGGTCATGTATTTGTGGCCATCACTATCACAACCTAAAAGGCACTTTCTGGGACAACTTTGTGTTTTTGTTCTTTCTGCAAAGAAATCCAAGTGGAAAATACTTCCCAAGAGACAGCGGTGTTAATCTGTCTGTACAGCAAAACCAGAAAGGAATCCTGTGCAACATTAGTGAATAAGCCTTGTGAAAAAGAATCCACTTCATTTGATGCACTTCATCTTGTTTCAAATGAAGTGGGCTTTAGACCATGAAAACCCATGCTACAATAAAGAAGGGTCTTTTGGTTTTGCCATAAGGAAACTATTGCCATGGCATGGAAAACTACGAGGATCTTGCATAAATGATTCAAAAGCAGGATACAGATTCTTTCTTGCAAAATTCTGCATTTTAGGATCCAAAGAATGGCTGCCTGGGAGTCATCTGATGTCTTTCTATTTTGGGAGCGAAGCAGGTCTGACTTGAGATAGTATGTGGAAACTCCATAGAAGTTGTTTTCACTTTGTTAGAGGAAAGATGGGGCAGAAAATGAGTGGGTAACCTGAAGTTTTATGGCTGGCTTGGCCTAAATTCAAAAAAGCTCTCAGCAGCCATGAAACCCAGTGGGTAACCTTGGGCAAGTCATAAGGTCTCAAACTGAGAGGAAGGCAATGGCAAACCTCCTCTGAACAATTTTTTTTCAAGAAAACCCCATGGTAAGGCTGCCTTAGGGTCACCTGAAGTTGGAAATGAATTGAAATCACACAATGACATGGCAGACTGCTAGGTAGGGGGGAAAAAGAGCAAGAGGAAAGGCCACAGCAGAAAAAGGAAAGGGGAAGGAAAGGTGTGTGTAGGGTTGTCACTAGGAGGTGGGGGCTACACCAGGTGACACCCTAAGGGGAGCACACCATGGATCGCCAAATATCTACCTTTTAGCAGAAATGGGCTGTGGAATTTGCCTGAATCCCTTTAAAATGCTGAAAAGATGATATGAGTGAGGTGAGGCTCAGTAGGAAGATAAAGGAGAGGATGCAGGTTTTTTAAAAGTTGAAATTTATTTTTAAAATTTTATTTTTTTAATTAATTTTTTTAATTCTTCTAAAATTTTCTTTGAAACTATCACATATTATGAAATTTTCACTTTAACCCCATGAAACTATGTAGATGTAAATACATTTAGGCTGTGCGTGTGATGCTGTAAATCATAAAGGTATCATTTTAATTTTGCTACTTGTTTATATCACTAGTATTATCATTACATTAGGTGATATGTGGGAATTTAGCTTTATGAGTAACATTAGTACAAAATGGGGGGTGGGGAAGAGAGACTACAAAGTGTCTACAAGACTACAACGGAGTGAAGGTGGGAGACTATAAAAAGTGAAAGCAAACATGACACTTGGGTGAAGCGGGGAGGAAGAGGTAGAGGGTAGCCTGGTCTAGCCCCACACCACTCATATCATAGCTGGACATTTCCATATATAAAAGATAAATAAAATGCAGAGTTGTTGCTTTCTTCACCAGCATGTGTGTGTGTGTACATTTAAAATTCCCTCACTCACTCACTGATGAGGCAAAGGGGATTGGATAGGGAAGCAACTAATGAGAGTGCTAGGTGGTCTAGACTGAAAAACAAACAATAACATCTATTGTTTAATAGGCTGATGCATACTGGCAAGGCAAAAAAACCCCAAAAAAACAGTATAGTGAACTGAGTTTGCCAAAGGGAGTGTGTGCCTGGTTCATGTGTGCCCTTAATAGTGTCAATGTGGACCAGAAAATGCACTGTATCTATGGAGTGAGTATGGGGATTCCTATCCATGTAGATGACTTCTTTCTCTCTCTCCCTCCCCCTCATTTTTTTTTTGCTGGAAATATATTAATGCTATAGTGTAACTTTGGTAGAAAGGAAGAAAGGAAGGAAGATCTCCAAAGACAGGAAAGTTGCAGATAGGTAGGACTGTCCTTCTGTGGGTGCCTCCCTGTTTTGCATTTTCCCTTTTTTTCTTTTTCTTCCTTTCCTTTTCTTTCTCTGAAGGAAAACTGTTGCAGCATAACAACCTGCAAAACAAATTTTACTGATATGCCTGAGGGTCTGCTATTATACAAATAAAAACAATAAAACTATTGCTTTTGGAACCACCCATTATAGCCTTTACCATATACGAACAATGATTTTAATTCTCCAAGTACTTATTTAGCCTCTGCTGCTCTACCTTCAAACGTGATGGAGGCATTGTCCCCCAAACAGATGAAGAAGTTAGTATAAATCCACCCCACCTCACCCCCCAAAAACTTCAGGGACAACAAACACAACAAAGAGGTCCTTGAAAACAAGCCAACAACTACACAAAAACAGCATTCGGTGGCATGGATCATGACCTGCTGGATGGGGACAACCCAAAATATTTTGCTGCCTGTGAGCTCCTCCAGATAGAGCAACTGTGTTAAGAGGTTGTGGTATTCGTTACTGTAGTTCCTGAGGGCTTTTAAAATCTCTAAATGTTGTTTTCTTTCTCCTGGGCTATTATCTGGGAATTCCCAGCATCATCCGCAACATTTCATTTGCACCCTCAAGTTGATTTCTTTTGAATTACCATACATATCAGAACAATATAATTCATTTTCTTCTTCTATTTTCTTTCTAACTTTGATTTAGAGTTATAGTGCTATCGTGCATCAGTGGTACAATACTTTTGCACTGTAACTTTATAACAAAAAAAAAAATATTCAAAGAGGAGAAAACTTGTCCTTCAAACCATATGAAAACCTCACAAAGCATAGCCCAATTTTTTAAAAACACCTTTGGAAGAGTCCCAGCGCAGATCCACAAAATAGCTATATACAGCCTCCCCAAAGAAAAGAATGAGTGGATGGGAAGGCAACTAGAAGCAGTAATACCTGGCAAAAACTAAAGGACATCACAAAAATTCACACTTCAGACTAATCTGGAAGTGTTCTAAGGGGGGGGGGCAATAATGCCCTGTCAAAGTATTCAATGGTGTTATTTTGGTTGGTTTCTATTTTGCTTTTGAAGGGGCATTCAAAGCAAAAAAATTCTATAAATGCATCTGCCTTGAAGAAAAATGCAACAATCATAAATTAAATAAGAGTTTTCTGCCCTTTCAATTTCAGCCAAAATCTGCTGCCTGAGGCAGTTGCCTCATTTTCAGTAATTGCAAGGCTTGCTTTTGGAAATCATAGAAGGATGGGAAATGGTATGGAGTGTGTTCATAAATAGAAAGCCACATTTCAACATTTTGTTGCTGATCCCAGTAGTAAGAATAAATATTTCTAACTTCTGTTAGAACATTTCTAGAGAATTCTAGTGGCTTTGGATAGCTTTTTTCTCTCCCCATCTTACCTCAGCACTGTCATCTGCCCGCTTCACAGCCATACTAATCCCTAAGCTGCCCATGGCTGTCAATGTATGAGGGGGAAATGGTCATCTAATTCCAACAGAACATAATGCATATGATATATTAACTGCAACACCATTAACACAAACATTTTAACAAACAGGAGGTCTTTGCTCACTTTTGGTGTCCTGTTGCAATTACCTGAAGTCCAAAAAACGCCAAGAGAATGGAATTAATTGTACCCAACACACCTTCAGGATCAAAAGGTTGAGTGGTTTTGTACATCTCCTGAGAAGAAAAGAACATATTGCTCAAATTACAGATCTAAAGCAACAACCTCCCAAGAGACAATATAGTGGGTCATAGAATAAATGTGGGGTACATAAGATACATGGCATACAATCAGATTGTGTCACTGCCTTACAGATCTGTATCTGTGTTGTACTGCAACAGACACAGCCATTAGCACAAGAATCTCTGAATCAATGAGTTCATTTGTTCATTTACCCTGTGCCAAAAAAAAACATTCTCAGTACTGTATTAAGGACACAGAAATACAAATGTATATAATTAGTAATAGATGTTTTTGCCTCAATTTATTTTTAAGCTACAACAAAAATAACAACTAAGTATCTGTCACACAAATTGTTAACACAAATAAGCACAGAGTAGTTAAGAAATTGAGCTGCAGAAAGGAGATATTTAGATGCCAAGAAGCATAATGGGGAAAAGAAGTGACCTGATAGAAACACAGGAAATTGAGCATTTTAACTTACAGCAGTGGAAAAGAGTAATCACCCCATCTATTAAAGTTAAGATGAATTAGGTGCAATAGCAAATTTTCCCACCCCCTGCAAACTCTTAAAACCCCAACTCAAAGGACAGCAAATGAATGTGAACTTCTTTTTACAACTGAATATAGTGTGTGTTTGCAAGTGAGTGTGTGCATGCATGCATGCACATGCATACCTTTTCTATTTATGGGTACCTTGAAAAATGGTGGAGGGAGATGAATTGGTACCTTTCTCAATTTCTAATAAGCAGATATGTGCTTCATTGTTGACATGCACTGTCAAATCTGCTTCGGATTATAGTGACCTTACGAATAAGAAACCTCCAAGATACCATTATATTTACAGGCCTGGTCAAGTCTTGCAAGCTGTGTTTTCCTCAACTGAGTCAAAAAAACATGTAATGTGGTCTTCTTTTCCTACTGCTTTCAACTTTACCAAGCATTATTGGCTGTTCCAATGTGTCATGTTGCCTCATGATATTTCCAAAGTATGATAGTCTCCATTTAATCATTTTGGGTTCCAGTGAGTTCTGGCCCGATTTGCTCTAGGACCCACTTGTCCTTGTCCATGGTAATCCATTGTTATGTGCAGAACTTTCATCTGACACATTTCAAATGAGTTGATGTCTTTTTCCTGTCAGCTTTCTTTACTGTCCTGCTTTTTCATCCATACTTAGAACTCAAAAATGCTACAGCATGAACGATCCTGACTTTGACATTCAATGATAAATCATTACACTGGAAGATCTTATCTAGTTCCTTCATAATTACTCTTCCAAGTCATAGTCCTCTTCTGAATTTTTGACTACAGTTTCCATTTTGAATTTTTTTTAATTAAAAAAAAACAGTTTGCCAATAACTAGTATATGTTTGAAATGATGGGAGGTAAAAATAAATGACTGGTTGAACACTTGCTGATGTCATAGAGAGTATTGGTCACAAAGGCCTCAGTATGGTAACCATAGTAATGGCAGACCACCTCTAAGATATGAGCTGGATACAGATGACCAACTGCCTCAAGAGAATGTTTTTAAACTTTGGGAGGGAGAGATGGCAACAATTTAGGAGCATCTGTATGGTTCTAAATTGTCAAAGAGGTTAAGGCAAGATTGTATTCTAATTCCATCACTCTATTTGTTCAGCTTGTATGCAGAAAATATTGTATGAAGAGCAGGTTTAGACTCAGAAGGAGAAGGAGTGAAGACAGGAGGAAGGAATATCAACAATCTAAGATATGCAGATAATAATATAATAATAATAATAATAATAATAATAATAATAATAATAATATTTTTTTTATTTATATACCGCCCTGTGGCAAGCCACCACACTACTAACAAAAAATACTAGATACTTGGAACAATCACTAAGGAAAGTTAAAAGAGAAAGTGCAAAGGCAGGCTTACTGCTGAACATAAAAATAATGAGCACAGAAGATTTACATAAATTCAACCTAGAAAATGTAGAAATTGAAATAGTCAAAGATCTCCCGTGCCTTGGAACAAATACTGATCGGAACGGAGATTGCAGTCAAGAAATCATAAAATGACTAAGGACATTTTCACACGGGGGTCCCTAAAGCTGGCTGGAGCCATTCCGGAACGGCTCGTGCCGCTGATTCCGGAATGGCTCCAGCAGCGGCAGGCTAATTCCTTTTGCCACCCGGAATTACCTTTCCGCCGCTGAAGCCGGAATTAGAGGCCTTTCTGCCGGAGTGAGGCCGGACTTAGGGCTCTGTGTGTTTGGCGAGCCGGACTGACGCAGGGATGGCACCGGAAGGGGCGGGGTTTGCCACCGCGCGTGTGTGAACGACCTGGAAATGGAGCTGGAGTGGGGCCGGATGGAGGTAGGAATGCGTCCTCCTAAAGCCCCATGTGAAAACGTGGTAGGAATGGGCAGAGCAGCTATGAAAGAACTAGACAAAATCCTAACTGCGCATTAAAGTTAGAATCATCCAAGCCATTGTGTTCCCCATCGCCATGTACAGATGTGGGAGCTGGACAGTGAAGAAAGCAAACAGGAAGAAAATCAACTCATTTGAGATGTGGAGAAGCGTGCTGAGGATATAGTCAATGACCAAAAAGAAAAAATTGGTCCTAGAACAGTTCAAGCCTGAATTCTCCTTGGAAGCCAAGATGACAAAACTGAGGCTGTACTTTGGCCACATCATGAGAAGTCATGGCTCATTACAAAGACAATAATGCTAGGAAAGGTAGAAGGTAGTAGAAAGAGAGAAAGTCTGAAAGCCAAATGGATAGACTGAAACAGGAAGGCATAAGCTTGAATCTGCAGAACCTAAACATAAGCCCAAATCTGCAGAACCTAGGCAGAACACTGGAGAATAGCAAATCTAGATGGATGTCTCATCTACAGGGTCCCTATGACTGTTGCGAATGACTGTATATACTCATGTGTAAGTCTAGTAATTTTAGTCAAAAATTTGACCAAAAAACCTGAGTAGACTTATCCATGGGTCATACCAAAAATCATAATTTTGGCCCTCAAACCTGCCTTTGACATGAGGTCAACTTATAGTTGAGTATAGGTGGTACTTTCTGAAAGAGAAGCAAGATTCAGCTTTAAACTTTATACAAAAACTTGTCATTCAGACAATTTCCCCCTCCCTTTTCAAACAGTCTCATGTACAATTATTCATTACTGGACAAAAATCCCATTTATAAAATGGATATTCACAGGTAATTAAGGCCAGAATATGGAAAATGGCTATATCAGCAGAAAAGAGTGGTATTGTATATATTACCAGCTCCCAGTTTGGTTGTTTGACAAGCAGATGGTGTGCAGATACTCAGAGAGCATCTGGCAACATAACCTGACATTTCCTCAGGATACTATAGAATCTGTCAGTTGTTGTGCAGGTTGCTAATGCACATGGCTTGGCTCCAGGATATCTGAAATATTGCCTTCTTCTGTATGATTTTATCCATAAACTGTGAACTTCAGTAGAAGCCCTGTTGTATATCTAATCCTTTTGAGAGACTTGGTGGGTGAGTACCAAAGCAGCACACAAACTTTTGGAGAGGTCCTCCCTAATGACAGTAAAAACTCCACTGTTGTAGTAAGTTTTTGAGGATTTCAATACTTTTCTAATTCATTTAGGGCCTTTGCAGACTGCTAGAAATAGTGCAAATTGAGTCCACTTTAAAGGTTAGAGTTAGTGCCAGGGAATCATGGGAATTGTTTTTCCCCCCTGAGACATTGAGCCTTCTCTGTCAGAGAGCTCTGGTGCCACAATAAAATACAGTTCCCATGATTCCCTAACCCTAACCCTAACCCTAACCCTAAAAGTGGACTCAATTTGCACTATTTCTGGCAGTCTGCAAAGGCCCTTACACTATATAATTCATAATACTATTATAATACCATCTAATAATGTAATACTATTATAATACTATCTTGTCTTAATTTTGATTCAACAGTAATTTTATTGCACTGTACAATTACAGCTATAATTTTATTGTATTGTTTTAAATTGCACAAAAAAATTATAAGAACTTGAAGAGAATAATGAACTGTGTCAAGTCTCTGCTGTTGTTGCTGTGTTTCAAGTGGTTTCTAACTTATGAAGACCCTATCACAAGGGTTTTGTTGGCAAGATTTATTCAAAGGAAGTTTGTTTTACCTTCCTCTGAGACTGAAAGAATGTGACTTGTCCAAGGCCACCCTGCAGGATTCCATGGCTAAGTGGGGGTCCAAACCCTGGTCTCCATCACAGTCCAATGCTCAGACCACTGTATCAGTGATGTGAATGAGGTCCTCAGACCGATTTGAGGTATTAGTAAAGGATATCAATTAGAAGAACTAGATTTGAGACTTACCACTGCTTAGGATGAATACTACTTGATTTGATGGAGTCTGACAGAGTGCTGGATAAAGCCACTCACAGAATTAAGAACTGAAGACATTTTTTAAAACACTGCAGGTATACTTTATAATTAATCCATATGACATTCACTATGAAAATAATATACAATAGAAACAAATACATTTTGCATTCCAGCTACATGCTTTCCCAATTACAACTTATGTGCTCACACATACTATACATATGCAAGCACACATGCACACACAAATGAAAACTATATTACAGTTGACCTTTCATATCCACAAATCCCTTATCCATAGATTCAAGCATCCAAGGCTTCAAAATATTTTTTAAAATCCCAAAAGGAATCTTGTTTTTGCCATTTTATATAAGGGACATGATTTTACTACACCACAGTATTTAATGGGACTTGAGCATCCACAGATTTTGGTATCCATGGAGGGTCCTGGAACCAAATTCCAGCAGATATAAAGGACCCACTGTAGTATGTCCAGCAAGGGAGAGAGCCTCATATGGGACAATATTAAACTAGACTCTGCTTTTAACTGAATCCGTCTACTCAGACAAAGAATCATACAATCATAGAATCATAGAGTTGGGAGAGACCACAAGGGCCATCTAGTCCAACCCCCTGCCATGCAGGAACTCAAAATCAAAGCATTCCTAACAGATGGCCAGCCAGCCTCTGTTTAAAGACCTCCAAAGAAGGAGACTCCACCACACTCTTAGGGAGTATGTTCCACTTTCGAAGAGCTCTCACTGTCAGGAAGTTCCTCCTAATGTTGAGGTGGAATCTCTTTTCCTGTAGTTTGCATCCGTTGTTCCAGGTTCTGTTCTCTGGAGCAGCAGAAAACAAGCTAGTGCCCTCCTCAATATGACATCCCTTCAAATATTTAAAGAGGGCTAACATATCCCCTCTTAACCGTCTCTTCTCCAGACTAAACATACCCAGTTCCTTAAGTCATGGTTTCCAGACCCTTCACCATTTTAGTCGCCCTCTTATGGACAAGCTCCAGTTTTCAACATCCTTCTTGAATTGTGGTGCCCAGAATTGGACACAGGATTCCAGGTGGGGCCTGACCAAAGCAGAATACAGTGGCACCTATTATTTCCCCTATTCTAGATACTATACCTCTATTAATGCAGCCTAAAATTGCATTGGCCT